>JAECUM010003856.1:0-58984 GCA_016617855.1 Megalonaias nervosa
CTTTACTTAATATAAAATTGTGCCAGCAATGCAGATCAGTCATATAGACTGGATGTATCCATAATGTCATACAACACTAAATAAAAGACAAGGGGTAGAGACTCTTGTATGGAAAACTTATTATCACCTTTGAATCATTTTAACAAATGAAAGAGTACACTGTCCATTTATGGGAAAATGTGTAAAAGTAGACTCATTAAACTTTTGTTGGTTTTTATTCTATTTCTCACTTCTCCCAGTTTTAGTTTCAGGTGCCAATGAATTTGCATATCAGTCCAATTTTTGCTCAGTTGGACACCATGACATACAGAATAAAACTAGTATTATGCATATGACTAAAGAAAAATACCAGTCATGTTCATGCAAAATAATTAACAAAATCTAGAAATGCAAGCACTTTTTTATATGACTGACCTGAAATGTAGCCATCTGTAGAACTCCTTTCATTACCTTTCAATTCAAAATTCCACCAAACCTTGTGCTGTCTGTTCATGTTCACCATGGATCTTGCCTTCAGTGTAAATTAATACTGGCCGCCATGTATAGCTGTCTTGTGCTGAAAAATGGCGTTAAACCCTACAACAACAGCAACAACAACAACATCAGTGTAAATTCATCATTGTCCTGTCTATTCATGCCCGCCCCCCATGCCTTCAATGTAACGTCATCATTAATTACTTGGTAATATAAAGAAGCACATTTGATAGCCTCATGTCACAAGTGAAGAAGATGAATTGGAGAATTTTGAGCATCAAATATGATTATAAATATTACTGACCAGTCAGTGACAAGTTTACAGGCATATACACTTGTACACAGTAGCCATAAGGTTCAGTGGATTTTCTCACTAATTCATTTGATGAACTGACAGATAAACTAATCGCTAACTGAATTGTAAAGTAAATAATAATTCTGGAGTTTTTTTAATTCATTCAAGGTGGATTTCCTGAGTGAAGCTGAAGTAATGAAGAGGTTTAACCACCCAAATATCGTACAGCTACTGGGCGTAACAACAAGGGGTGAACCAGTCTATACCATTATGGAATTTCTGTTACATGGTAATGATGCTAAATAATGCCTCCATGTAATGAAGAGTGCTCTTGATTTGATAGGCCATTGTTGTCCATATATTACCTAATTCACATACTGTAGCATCACTTATTTCTGTGGGTCTCATTTCTCATAGTTTTGTAAGAAAAAAAAAGACCTTTTCTTTGGTACTTAAATTTGTGGGTTTGCCTGTCAAAGTTTACATGTTTGTAGGTATTTAAATTCATGGATTAAGCTGTACAGACAGCCAAAGTAAAGACTAGAAAAATAAAACTATGCGGACAATAAAGGGCAGTTATTTCAGTGGTAAAAAAGCAGTACCACCATCTATATGAGCAATGATCAAACAATTGTCAAAATCAGTCACTTACACTCAACATCAAAGGGAGCCAATGCAACCAACAACACTAAGCTGATTGCTTATTAAAGTACATGTCTGTGATTGCTTACTTAAAACACTGTCCATAAATTTGCACCATCAATTACTTTCTAATGACCATGGCATTAGTACACTGGCTTAAGAGTGGTAAAATTCAACTTAGATCCCCATTGGTTTAGATAATGGCATCATTTCACAGGTGAACCAAACGTGACCAGCTGCCCTGTACTCAATGCACTTACCAAGTGTCAACATTTGATTTGTTCAGATCCCTTCAGAGTGTGAAGATGCTAATGAAATTGAAGCACAAAGGAATCACTCCTTTGTTTGAACCTGCTTCATGTACTTCAACCACTTGACTTTTCAACAAATAAAGATAACAAAGAAGAAATGAAACCACATTTCCATATCTGACATGTAATCAGGCCATAGAGACCATTAGGGGAAAAGGGAGACATGATGCTACATGTCTGCAGCATAATGTCCCAGTGCTAGAAATCAATATAAACTGCAACACTGCAGACATCATAGTGATGACTTGGCCGGGGATCGAACCCACGACCTCCTGCATCTGAGATGGATGCTGTAACCACTTAGGCCACCAGAGTGGTCCCTGTTCTGGAAGGACTTCACTATCAATGTACATCTACAAGAAGTTCCTGTAGTTTCTCTTCAGTGAGCCAACTGACTAGATTCAGGGCACTCCCTTTCAGACTTGGCATTATTCCTTGGCTCTTGACACATATTATGAACAAAGTAATGGGTCACTTCAGGACTATCTACATTTGTGACATCCATCTACCTGGACAACATTCTTCAAAAACTCCATTTGAGTTATATTTTGAATGAGTACATGAAACTCCATGTTACATTCCTCCTTAGCCTTAGATTCCTTCTCATCATGGAAATCTGATATCATACTCTCTCAACATTTCATCCACTTTGGCATGGAGTTCAAATCACTGGTGGATTTATTTGTAACAAGGTGGAATGAAAAACTCACAAAAATTGCCTCACCAGTCCCAGTGACACTTTTTCCATATATTGAAACAACTTGGATGCATACCAGTCCAGAGCTGTTGAACCTTCATGTTTGGATCATATTAAACAAGTGCTCAAGAACCAAGAGCCCTCTCAACAAATGTGGAAAGAATGGCTAGAGCCAGATGACCCTCCTTTTTGAAAGTATATGAAGGGAAATGGTGAATTTTTTTCACAATGGTGTGAACACAAACACATTTCTCTGCTTAAAGCATCAGTGCCTCAAAGAGCTAATTTCCTGCTGTGGTTCTTTGAAGAGAAATAGTTAGCTTCAATCATAAGCATTATTGAAAAACAGATTTTACTAGATAAATTGGTTTCTCTCAATTCTTTCTTATCTCGCAACAAATTTATTTGATGATGTGAATGGAAATTACAGCTACCAGATACCATATAAATACACATGTACTGAAATGATATCAAATGCTTTATACTACTTTTATTTTGAAAGAGTTTAAATAAAATGGGTGCATGTAAAATATAATATTTTACTACCAAATTACAGAAATGATATTGATTTATCAAATATCTATTTGATCCCTAGGAATGAAACACTGACTGTAAGAAAACATCATCATAATATTTCATTGGGTCTTTAAATTTATGGTTTAGGGTGACAGTGAAATTCATGAAAAGACATACCCCATGAAAAACAGTGAAACCACAGCAGTTCATTGTTAGTTCATATGCAAAATAGGTAATGGAGACAATAGTTTGAACAGTTAGGATTAATTTTGATGGAAATGTGTTCAAATTTTGTAGTCAACTGGCTATAAGGCCAAGTGATCTAAATGGTATGGCCTAGCATCTAACTAATGGTATGGCCCAGCATCTGTCATGTGTTGCCCAGTGTCCATCATCTGTCAATCAACAAATGCTTTTAAAAATATGCCAGTATGCTTTTTGTCAAAATGCTGCCAAATTTACTTATAAAGATTATAGAAACTCATGTCCTTAAAAAAAACGTGCAAACTGTGAATGATAATTTTAATTTGTGTGAACGCCATGCAACTCGGCATCATTTGCAGCAGCCAAGACCAGAAAGAGGGAATTGAATTATACCAAAATGGTTTGTTCAAATCCATATCCTTGCTATTGAATCTTAAACACCTTTTATTGTAGACGGTTTTGATTTCCTAATTGGCTAGATCTCAGGGCTTCTTTAAAGCTAATTTTCTTAAATTTGATGCAAATTATTATTTAATTATGGCCTACTGCATGGTTAGTATTATCAACCAGTCATGTTGCAAGTTTACAAATGAAGTTTTTTACAAAAAAGATTGTACTTTGATGATAGATCTAAAGATTTATCACAACAAAAATGTAAACTTTGTAAACTTTAATATCTTGGTTGAGTTTCAATATGAGCCAGAGACTTTGCATATTAATTATGCATTTATTAATTATGCATATAAATTGTACTGTTATTAATTATGCATGTTAATTATCCCTTTATTGATTATGCATATAATACCTATGTTAATTATGCATATTAATCATACCTATATTAATTAGGCATATTAATTATACCTTCATTAATTATGCATATTAATTATACCTATATTATACATTTTAATTATGCCTTTATTAATTATGCATATTAATTATACCTTATTAATAATGAACATTAATTATCCCTTTATTAATTATGCATATTAATTATGCCTTTATCTTCAGAAATAAATTTTTTGTCAGAATATGGTAAAATCAACATGGTATTAAGTTGGTAGATAGTTGACATAGGTTGTGATCTTACAGTCACATGCATAATTAAAAAATCAACTATTACGTTCTGTAAGCCAAGTGAGTGCTTATTTTCATTGCATACTGTTTAAATTTAAAATTATTTCAAGATTTGCTGTCTCAGAATTATGTAATTGGACTACAGTAAAACCTGTCTTGAGAGACCACTGTTATGTGAGACCACCTGTCATGAGAGATCTTATTCTGAATGCACATATTTATTGAATATATAGTGTTATGACCTGTTATGAGAGACCACCTGTCTTGAGAGACCATACTTTTCTGGCAGAAGGGGTGGTCTTTCAAGACAGGTTCTACTGTATTTATTTTGAAACAAACATACTCTTTAAAAATTTTAATACAGATGACTAAACTATGTTCAGTTTTAAAGATTTAGTATTAATTTTCAAGGAACTCTCACATTATAGCATTCCTGTAGAAGTCTGATTTTGTTTGCAGTGATTAAAAATATTTATAATCAGGATTTCAATTTATTTTATTATTTCTGCACATGAATAATTTTCTTTCAGGTGATTTGAAGACATATTTACTGTCAAGACGAAACCTGGTTGGTCAGGATGCAAAAGAGTCAGAAGATGTTAGTCCTCAAAGACTCACTCAGATGGCACTAGATGTTGCATATGGTCTAAAGTATATACATGACCTTAAATATGTGCACAGGTAGGCAGCACAATATTAGGGCTGTCATTGAGAGAAAGTCTATTTAGTTACTACAATATTATTATTATTATTATTATTATTATTATTATTAATTGTAGTAATGCTGAATAATACATGTAGTTCCATAGTTTATGAGGTGTATTAGACTGTGGAACATAGCTCTATTATATATGTTATCAATCTTTCTAACCCAAATTTAGCAACACAAATGGCTCATCTTTCACGTACCCATCTGTAAATTAAGTTGCCTCAATATTACATCCAGGTGCTCATCAGAGCTGTTATCAAAAATATACAGATTAGTAATTTCTTTTAATACTTTTATTTTTAGGGGTAACAGTCTTGTATTTAAGCATTTGAGGACATCAGTAATGCTTCTATTGATGTAAATAACTTTAGTTGACGTAACTGTACAGCCTTGCATTGCTCAATTGTAAATTTGCTAGGTGTTATGTGAGTGTTTGGCATTTCAAATGTATAATGTGTCATGACATTTGTAAGTATGAAATTTTATTTGTTGACATGAAAACACAAATATGTTATTTGCAGTAGAATACTGAGTGCAGAAAGAGAGATTTTAATTATGCGTAAATGTTTTTTTCCAATCCAGGGACTTACTGTTGCAAGCTTAAACACATTTTATGCTAGAAAGAATTTATTTTTTTTATTGGTTAAATCTCAAATTTAATGCAGAATAGTATTTATTGCTTTACTGGTTATTGACCAGAACAGCTTATGGGATGGTCCCACATCATCCATCTTCTGTCTTTCCATTCTCTGTCCATCCATCCATCCACCTTCTGTCTTTCAATTCTCAGTCCATCAGTTAGCATAAGCTTTTCTATCTCTACTCCTCCTGAACTATTTAGAGGATTGCCATGAAACTTTATATACACAGTCATCCCATGGTCGAGTTGGTCCTAGATGAAAATAGTTTAGCTCCAAGACCGAATATGGCTGCCAAAGCAGCTATCTTAAACTTTTATCCATTCTCCTCCTGTGCATTGGTCATACTGAATGGAGTTTTCAATAAAAATCTCTTCAGGGTATATAGCAGTTTTTAATGCTGATTAGATTGCAAATATAGCCACCATGGCACTATCACTACATCTCCAGAATGTAAAGTTGTATTAATATGGGATTTCCATGAAAAGACATTGTGATGTCAGGTTGGTACTAAATGAAAATGGTACTGATCTGACATCTTGTAAGCAACATTCCTGCTGGATGAATGGTCAGATCAACGCAGGATTTTCACCAAAATTCTTGTGATGTCCAGCTGAATGGTCAGATCAACACAGGGTTTTCGCCAAAATTTTTATGATGTTCAACTGTTCCTAAATGAAAATTGTGCTAATCTGACATGCAATATGGCCACAAAGCAACCATCTTGAAAATCTTGTCGTCACTACTCCTAATTGGAGTGACACATTGGCATGGGGTTTTCACCAGAAGACATCTTATGGTATGCAGTTTATCTTAAATGAAAATGATGATCTTGAAAATCTTGTTGCTGTTCCTCCTGAGAAAAAAGTCATTATGACTTCTTAATATCTTTGGCCCTAATAAAAGCAGGGCTTATCTAACATCAAGTATGGTTGCCTTCTGAAAATCTTGTGGTCACTACTCCTACTGGATGGATGGTCATGCTGACATGGGGTTTAAGACTTCTTATAATATCCAGTTGATTCTAAATGAGATAGGTGTTGATCTAACATCCATTATTATTTTTATAACTGTTTCTACCTATAGGAATTAAACATGTTTTACAGGATTTATAAAGTCATGAATCTTGAAAATTGATTACATGCTATGCATGAATGATATATGCTATGCATGAATGATCTTCACTTCACTAGGGTAGTTTATGCCAAGTATAATCAATTTTCAGGCTTCATGAATTCCTTCAAGTATGAAGTTAAGTTCTTAATTATTTCAAGTAAAATGCAATAGATCCTGACCTGCATTTTATGGTATGGCAGATCTAGGTCTGTATTCTTGGCAATTTGCTACCTTTTTATTGATAGTTAAGGACTTTTTTTATGCTGTACCTTAACATTTCAGGGATTTAGCCTGTAGGAACTGTTTAGTTCAGTCTAATCAGACCGTCAAGATTGGAGATTTTGGGATGACCAGACCTACCACTGATTCAGATTACTATAGATTTCATAAAAGAGGTTGGTATCAATTGACATTCTTATAAATATGTAGTATGTATCAAAGATAAAGACTACCATATATACATGCTTATGAGTTCAACTGCAAAATGCACAGACCCAGATTTGCTGTCACATAATGTGCAAGCAGATCTGGGTCTATGCAGTTTGTTAATCAGTAGAACAAACAAAATAGACCCTGATCTGTAGGCACATTATGTTATGGCAGATCAGGATCTTTGTTGTTTGAAGTTTGACTCGACTGATAAGTGATTATATGGTATTTTCAGTTTCATTTATTTCATAAGTGGCATGGCAGTTTCATTTCAAACAAAAAGAGAAACCCACACATTTCCAGCATTGAAGCAGATACCATATATACTTGCTTATAAGTTGAGTCCACTGCAAACTGCATGGATCCAGATCTACTGTCACATAATGTACTGGCAGATCTGGTTTGTGCAGTCTGTTATGAATAATAAGTAAAAACAAACAACACAGACCCTGATCTGTCTGTCCATTATGCAGTGTCAAAATTGGGTCTACGTTATTTGCCCTTGGACTCAACTTATAATTGAGTTTATGTGGTAAGCTGTCACAACTTTAGTTCTGTGCAGCTCACAGATGAAGAAATTATTTTAAACTGTTGTCTTCTCAGAGTCCCATTATTACAGAGTATTGATACTTAACTTCAGGCCCAATAGAGGGGCCCCGAGTGGCCGAGTGGTCTAAAGTGCTGATCGTTACGGATCACTGCCATCTCACCTCTGTCTGCGTGAGTTCGAGTCCAGGCTCAGCTAACGTGGGTACGTGAGAAAGCCTGTCAGTAGCTTCTCGTGGGTCGGTGGTTCTTCCCGGGGTTTTCCAGGGTTCTTCCTCCACCATTAATACTGGCCGCCATGTATAGCCTATCTTGTGCTGAAAAATGGCATTAAACCCTATAACTACAACAACAATCAGGCCCAATAGTGAGATAAAAACAATGACAACAAAGATATATACTGGAAGTATTGGTTTGATGTTGAGTAATTACATACCAGTACACACACACACACACACACACACATATATATATATAATGTCACAAAACTGATAGAACACTGTACAGTGCATTACTTTAGTCATGTCCAAGTTTCATGCATCCAGTCTTTCAACATTTTCATGGCCTTTCAATTTTGCACAGCTGTCTGTTGACACATTATTAATTGGTTTAAAATTAAAATTTAATATATTTATCTTTGTAAGATATTTTTGTTTTTACAGATTTTATTTTTGTTGTTTGAAATTGGATTTATCATGAACATAGCAAATCTAAAACCATGCCAAGTTAATCCGCTATCAATAAGAAGAGTGTGACATTTTTCATTGCTTTTATCAGGCATGCTTCCGGTAAGATGGATGTCTCCAGAAAGCCTGTGGGATGGGCTGTTCACTTATAAATCTGATGTATGGAGTTACGGAGTGCTGCTTTACGAGATAGTAACATTTGGAAGTTTTCCATATCAGGGGCTGTCAAATAGTCAGGTGCTCGAATATGTCAAGAGTCGAGGTCGCCTCACACTGCCTCGATACATGTCAGATGAACTGTGAGTATCTACTGAGATTTAGTACATGTTATGCCTTTTTAAGATACCTAAAATGTAATGGTACTGTATAGCCAGTATTGTGATGATGTTCATGGATATAAAATTAATACCATATTTGACACCTTTCTAGGTAGAATTGATAAATACTGTTACTTGTCAGCTACAAAGTAAGGAACATGACGAAAGTTATTACACCAAACCTAAGGTATGCCACTTTTATTTAGATTTTATAGTTCAGTGTTGTTAAGATCTAATTGTAAGACTGGTGAAAAATGCATACTAATATTAATCACTATCAGCCAATTAAGTAGTCTGTACAAGAGAGACAGTATTACAGATTGGAGGAAGTGACAGGCATAGAGACAGACAAATATAGGGACAGGGTGACAGGCATAGAGACAGACAAATATAGGGACAGGGTGACAGGCTATAAATTAAAAAAATTGAATAGCTTCTTTAAAAACTGCTCAACAGAATTTGACATGGTCTTGCAGAGTGTTCAAATGATGCAGATCTGCCATCAATTATGGCTACCATTACTAAAAAACAGAAAACCCTTAAAATGACTTCTTCTCAAAAACTGCTTGACAGAATTTGACAAATATTGATGGAGAACATTCTTACATAAGTTCTTTCAAATTTGTTCAAATGTTGCCAATCCACTGTCAGATATGTCCACTGTTACTGAAAATAGAAAAATCATTCATTGGCTCTCAAAAACTGCCCAGAGTTTGACCAAAGTTAAAAGAAAGCATCCTGGTTTTGATGGTTTCAATTGTGTGTAGGTATATATATATATATATATATATATATATATATATATATATATATATATATATATATATATAATGCCAATCCACTATCAAATATGGCTACTGTAACTAAAAACTAAAAATTACTTTTTGTCAAATAAAGCTCAACATAATTTGACAAAATTTGATAGAATGCATTTACAAGACTTCAGTGACTTCCCTGAAAGTGCTCAGCAGAAATTGACCAAATTTTACTGAAATATTCTAGTAAAAAGAGATTAAAAATTATACAAAGTAATTCCAAAATCCCAGCAATTATGCTATTACTGAAAATGAGAAAGCCTTTAAAAGAACTCGAACTTTGCCAAAAGTATTCTTGCATGAAGTGCTTTTAAAAGTTGCATACACATGATGCCAGCCTGTCATCAAACATTGCTGCTGTTACTAAAGATAGAAAAAAATTTAACAGCAACTTCTAAAATCCATATGAAAAGTTATAAGTTATGAAATAGGATCAAATTTGCAGTGGCTGGGAGAAATCCAGAGAACAGTGCAGGTTGTATAACATGTGCAGATCTCAATGGCTTCCAAGTTATTCCTCCAATGGCAGGACCCAAGGATGGTGAGGACAGACCCAGGAATCCATACTGACTGCCAAGTTAGAGTATCTACTTTATTGGTGGGGGTATGAACAGTTTCTAAGTTGGGCCATATCCTCAGAGACTGGAGAAGTTTAGGGGACAATGCTGGTTGTATAAATGACTTGATCTTGCTTTGCCAAGAAAATAACCCTACATGTAGGGTATAGGAAAGAAAATAAATGAGGTGAACATCAATAGATAAGATAGCAAGTATGTGCAGTTAGTTTTTCTTTGCCTTCTGCAGTTACAATGCATGCGTGAAATTGCATTCACAAGCTGACACATGACAGCTCCCCAAATGGGCAATATCAGGCACATTTGAGTATCTTGTTTGTGTTTTGCATTAACTATATCATTTATTGCCTTTCTTTGAAATCATACATACAAGCTCAATAGCCGTTTTTCTTTTATTGTTTGGCTGCAATAAATCTTTGTGAGACTCCATTGGTAATTTGTGTACTGTTTCTTGCAGGGCTAGCTTTATATATTCCTGCCTTGCCTATGAGCCCAACGATCGACCAGACATGGAAGATATCATAGACATGTTGATGAAAAATCCTGAATTTCTTAAACCATGTCTAGATGCTCCCACAACTAGTGTAGTTATAGAGGACTCGGAAGCTTTAGAGCTGCCAACTCATTCTGTTCAAAATACTGTCACCCAATCTCATTCCAATAGCTTTACAACATTCCTCAATCGTCGCTCAATACATGGTAGTTCATCACAGGAGAAACTGTCTGCATTAAAGCGTCTCAGTGGGACACCAAGCGGCAAACCACCTACATATAAATCCACAATAAAAACTTTCATCCCTGCAATGATCGGGGGACGTCAAAGAAGTAACAGCATTGGAACTCCACAAGCCATGTACAAGGACAAGTATAGCTCATATCAGGATAATATAAATTGCAGTAATTCAACACCATCTAAAGCAAATCCTAATCGCCACTCAGAAGAAATTCCAAATAGTTCCTACAGCACATATATTCCACTTCTTGCAAATAATGGACAATGGGCCTACGATGACAATTCAGAGGAAGTATGCCAAACTGTTACTTCAGTATGACTGCAGTGAAATGAATACAGTGATCCATCATTACTGCCTGGTTCTTTGGAGCCAAAATATAACATGATTACGAGAGCAGGAGAATAGTTATTTTTGTATTTACCTGTAAGACACAGGCATGCAGCTGTTTAAGGCATAGACCCAGATCTGCCCTCACATAATGACACTGGCTGATAGGGGTGTATGCTGTTTGCTATGAATTACATAAAGAACAGACTGCATAGACCCTGATCTGTTTTAGCTGATCAGTGTCTAGCTATTCAAGTTAGGGGAATGTTGTACAGTTTGAATATGGTATCAAAGAAGGAGGGTAAATTATTGGTCCATCAAACCAAAATAATTTAAAGTAGTCACTTTCCTGTGCAACCAAACTATTGTATGCAGATTACCCATTCCTGGGGCTGGATCAAATTAATATTGCTCAGAGATAAATTCTACAACAGATGTGTACATACAGCTTGTTTTAGATGTTTTGTACTAGGATAGAGATGGGTAATTTCAGTTATAGAGGGAACTTCAGTCACATTAATAAATCTTATTTACCCTTAGGCAATGTAACACTCTAATGAAACCAACCTGAAAGGATTCATTGCACAATAACCAGTCAGTTTCATTGGATGGGCTTTGAGGTCAAAGTGCAACTAGAATGCATTTAATTGGTTCTTGGTGAGGACCGTTATGATCGTGCCAATTCTGTCCAATGTCAGAATTAAATCCAAAGTCATACAGTTGTAACTAGATCATGTTTACTGCTTGAGTCAAATAATTTTTTGAACATTTTCATTGACTCTATTATTTTAATAATATCTGTTCTTTAGAGAACATTTCTTATACAGTATGTACTCACTTTTAAGACAAGTCCAACTGCAAACTGCACAGACCCATATCTGCCATTGCATAATGCACCAGCATATCTGGGTCTGTGAAGTTTATTAGGTGTAATCAGTAGCATGGACAAAATAGACCCTGATTTGCAGGTGCATTATGCTACAGCAGATCAGGATCTTCGTTGTTTGAAATTGGACTTGACTTATAAGCAGGTATAGATGGTATGTTTTAATATTAATGCAGGTTGAAAAAATTTATAAATAATGACTGATTCTACCCTGTGTTAACTCGGGTAAATTTAATTGCATATTGGTGGGGGCATGGTGCAAATTAAACCTTTGTATAATGTGTGCCTTTGATTATACAATTTTAATTTAACATTTGCAATCTGACTTGGAGATTTTTAAAACATATTTCCATTTGGTGAAAATGAAGTTGAAAGTTAGAGTAGAATCTAATATACTAATATGAATGTACCTTCCTGTTTCATTTCTTTAACTGTTCAGTTAGATTAAACGGTATTTATAGCTTGACTCTAAATTATCAATTTGGTACATCTGTTTGTTATTTTACCTTAAATATGTAAAATACATTTATATGCCTGTCGTAAAGCTGGAAGTGTTATGTTTCAACTTTCCATTCAACTGTTATCAATTCATTTCTGCATAGTAGCTCAAGTTGTCAAACATCTGCAATCATTAAACTGTGGACAGATAATGTGCCATTCATGGTACACATGTTACAAAAGTGCAGCCGATAGAATGAACCTGCCATCATTATGCAATTGATTGTACTAGACATACAGTCACCTTGATTTTGGTGCTATCCTAATGTTCTGTACAACATGGAGAAATAAAAGAACCAGCGATTGAAACCAGAGAGTTGCCTGTTTTTGATTTTATTTGGTTTGTCGGAAGATATTAGGGACCATCAGCATACATGTTTGATTTAATGAGATGAGCAGAACTACCCATCTGTACTATGATTTTGTTAATTGATTGAGATATTAAAATCATAGCTTCATTAAAAGACATTGTCAAGCATGCTAAGACAAAAGTACAAGACAGCCAGATATACTCACTTATAAGTCGGGTCCAACTACATACAACATAAACCCTGATCTTCCATCGCATAGTATGCCTGCAGATGTGTGGTATTCTACTGATTATTCCTAACAAACCACAGAGACCCAAACCTGCTGGTACATTATGCAACTGAAGATTGGAGTCTATGCAGTTGAACCCAACATACAAGTCAGTATATACAGTATATATATATGATTTACAAATAAAGTTCAAATTATTTTGCACTGATGTATTTCCAAAAGGAAACCCTTAGCATGTATTCTTCTTATTAAAAGTACCAAATTATTTGCTAGTCTACTGTCATGCTTGTGATGTATGCCAGGGTGTGCATGATACTACTAACCATTTGGTAATCCCTCTGTGATCTGGATACTTTAGATTTCTAACCAATCACTTCTAAAGATATATTTTGGAAAAAATCTCACCAATCAGATTAAAATCAGATCTCCACTGTCCTAGGTGAAGATCTGACAGCAACCACTTAAGGGTCATGTTCTGGCGATCTTTGAATCAGTCGGTGGAAGTGCAGCTTTCAAAACCCTGAAAGTGAAGCAAATCATTTGGAACACATTGATGTGCTTCAGCCACACTGCTTAGTCTCCAAATGCAAAAATATAAGACTTCGTCTGATTGGCAGATAAAATTACCACTTATGATAATAACATAGGTCACCAGAACATGACCCCTAAGCAGTTGCTGTCAGATCTACACCTAGGACAGTGGAGATCTGATTTGAATCAGATTGAAATCTCACTATAGTCATATTTTAACAAATGACTTAAAATTTTTTAGATGTTTATAATTTGGATACAGATTCATTCATTCCATTAGATACTTGCTGCCATTTTTATTACAGTGTAGTAAACCTTTTGCATGAAATGCAAAATGGTCATTATGAAACTGTATTGTTGAATGTTAACACTATTTAAAACAAGGGATATTGATGTTAATACCATGTGGTCTTTGAAAGGTTTGTGAAGAAATGAAATAGGAAAGGTCACATGTTTAAATGTTGTTAGAGCTTAATCTCATTTCATCTCAGGATCTCATATAGCATGGAACAAAAATGTCTCATTATAAATGTGCGCAATATTGCTTTGTGAGGTTTTGGAGAACATTTTTTTTCCAGAGATGGAAATCTTAAATTATTTTGCATGTTAATATTTGTGCTAAAACAAAATAAAGATTTTACACCTGATACTTTATGTATGTAATTGCATATACCAATGATGTTGCTTGTTGTCAGATACCAATCAATTTTAAAATTTTAAAAGAAAGCAAATCACAGTATGACTGTTATTGTTAATGTTCAGCAAACTGTGTTTGAACAATATGAAACCCATTTATATATGAATATGAAACGTATATATAAATGTCATGAACTGCATGTTTACATGTTACAGGAATTATCAAACTTTAAATTTGATGCTTGATTTAGAAATCTCTATATTCTGATAACAAAAATTTTACATTGCATCCCTTGGGACATTTTTGTAAGTTATTTACATTTTTGTATAACTTTTAAGCTAAACAAGGTTGTGAGAAATAATAGTGCATAATATTTGTTAATTCTGTTGATTCAGATCCATGATGTATCAGGTTTATTAACCATTTTCAGTGACAAAAATATTTCATGGTTTTCAGTACTTCTGTTTATAACCAGTGGAATTTAATCAAATCATTTTATGCTGTTATCACTGTGCTGTGTCTTCTGTATTACTTGTTAAGGGGGCATTTTCACATTTCAACTCACCTGTCCATGAGGCCAAACAAGCTTATGGTACAGCCCTGCATCCATGATGCATCTTACCTCTGCCATTTTTGACTTCTTGTTAAAAAGTACCAAACCAATTTCAAGCAAACCAACTTCAACCAAACTAATTGCAACCAAAGCAATTTCAACCAAACCAACTTCAACCAAACCAGTGTCAACCAAACCAACTTCAACCAAACCAATTTCAACTAAACCAACTTCAACCAAACCAATTTCAACCAAACCAACTTCAACCAAACCAATTTCAACCAAATTTTTGGTAAGATTATTCAAGTTTGTATGAATGATGCTAATCTCACATCAAATATGGCTTCCATCACTAAAACTATAAAATAATTTAAACAACTTCCATCTCCTAAACTGCTTGAGAGAATTTCAAACAATTGACAGAAAGCTTCCTAGTGTGAAGACCTCTTAGATTCTTGTGAACAATTCTGATTTAACATTAATACAGCTGATATTACTAAAGCTTGAAAAACCTTCAAATGATTTATTTTAAAAGCTGATTAACAGAATTTGAACAAATATGACAGATGTCATTCTGGTATAAAGGCATTTCAAGTCTTTACTGATGATTCTGATTCACTTTCACATATAGCCAGTTACAAAAAGCAAACAAGAAGACTTGAAGAAAAAAATTACTTTCTCAAAAACCACAAAACAGAAACTGACCATATTTGACAGAAAACATTCTGACATGAAGGCCTTTCATGTTTATACATATGGTGTCAAACTGCTGTTAAATATGATTGCCATCACTTAACATATAAAACATTTAAAGTACTTATTCCCAAAAACTATTAAACAGAATTTGACCAGATTTGATAGAAAGCATTCAGGCATAAAGCCCTTATGAATATTTACAAATGAAGCCAATCCACTTCAGATCTGGGTACCATTATTACCTATAGAGAACTTATATAGTAACTTTTTCTCATAGTCAGCTAAACATAATTGGATGAAATTTTATGAGAAATAATCCTGGCTTGAAGGTCTTTTAAATTTTTGTAAATTATGCTGATCTGTTTTTACATATGATTGCTGTTACTAAAAATATAAAAACTTTTAATAAACTTCGTATTAAAAGAATTTGACTAGATCTGACAAATATATCTTAGCAAGATGACATTTCACGTTTTTACGAACAATTGTGAACAGCCATGAGATATTTATCTCTATTACTGTAATTACAAAAAACGAACTTGAAATGACTTCTTAAAAGTTCCTCAATAGAATTTAACAACAATTGACTGAAAACATCTTAGCATAAAGGATGTTCATGTTGGTGAAAAAGATTCTGATAGGTTATTCAATACAGTCACTGTTACCAGAAGTTGAAAACCTTCAAATTACTTCTCAAGAATTTGTCAACAATGGTTGACTATGTTAAACAGAAAACAACATGCATTAAGGCCTTTTCAAGTTTGTATACCAGGTAAATTAGGCTGATCTGCAATTAGACATGGCTTCTATTGCTATAAAATGCAAAAAACTGTTAATGTTAGAAAGTATCATATCATGCTTACCCAGATATTTTAGCCAACCACCTTGCATTTGGCTTTTAGGTGGATCTCAGCCAGAATAGGATTCTCAAGCCCACTTGAGTCTCTTATTTGCAATTTGTTTTTACATGGTTGCAGATTAAAATAATTTAATGACCATACAAGAATTTAATACAATAAATTGAAACAAAAAAAAAAATTAAAGATGCACATGTTTCAATTTGATTTTGCATGGTTGCAGATTGAAATAACTGAATAATCATACAAGAATTTAAATAACAAAAAATCAAAAATTAAAAAAACACAAAATTAAATATGTTTCATCAAAGTTGTAAATATGCAATTATTTATTGATAAAAAATTTCCCCATGTACAGAAATAATTTCAACAATTTTCATTCTCATCATTCAGCAGGGAAGTTCAGATTTGGAAATGTAAACTTCTGGGCAATACCATAAACTAATAATCTGTGCATGTATTAATGTAGGTTTTGAAAATAATAAACTGCAACAATATCACTTGAATTTCTCTTCTTTTCATGGAAACCTTATTTGCATTAAATCATGTAAACCCAATTAAGTAATGAGTGAAAAGTTGTTTGAGCCAATTGCTTGCAAAATGTATTCATGCTAACAATATACAGTCAAACCTACCTTAAAGGCAATTTTGTTAAGCAAGCACTTGTCTTTTCAAGTCTCTTGAATCCAATTATTGTAGACATTAACCTCTATTAAGCAACCCCCTTTTTATAAGAGGCCGTTTTCTCACTTCGATAGGTGGCCACTTGAGATAGGTTTAATTGTATGCTGCTTTAGAGGTAAAATGTATAACTGTTATAGTTCAATAGATTAAAATAAAAGAAAGTACATGTTCTGTTTAAAGAATTTTAGATTTTTGTCCTTGAATGTGCCCAATATTTTCATATGATGTAAATTTCTGGTAATCATACCTTCATAATGCTCTAAATTTTTAATTACTGGACATTTAAATTTTCAAATATTTAACTGCTTTGAAAACTCAGTTGTTAAACTACCAAATTGTGGAATGATTTGCAGATAGCTGTGTATCATATATTGTATTTTTTTAGACTATACCAGTAAATGTTGGCTTCAATTTTGAATATATATTTTTTAGATTATACCAGTAAATCTTGACTTCAATTTTGAACATATATTTTTTAGAGTATACAAATAAATGTTGGCTTCAATCTTGAATGCATATTTTTTAAACTGTACAAGTAAATGTTGTTCACTGGAAAGTTCAGTTAAATTATATATCAAAAGCTTCCTTTTATATTTTAATACAGAGATCAAAAAGATTTACAGGCATTCTTATGATAAATGTTGTCCTCCAACATTTAAATCATAAAAAGGCCAACAGCACCATGGGCATTAGAAATCTTTATTTTTTTTCAAACAGTTGTTATTGCATTTAATTCATCACACATTATGACGCTGTTCTGAATTCAATCCTTTAGACTGTAGTTAAATTTAAAGAATGGTGCTTTAAAATTGTGTGTAGACAATATTTTGATTATCACATTCTTTTTTTCATGTATGTTTGCTATCCTGTACACAATCATAAGTCTTAATAAGACTTTGTACAGATTTCTTACTTGTTACTTTGCTGACAATGTCTTTGTTTTATGAATGTTGAAGTTGTTTTGTCTTTCTATGTAGTTTAAGGACACAGGAGGGTTTTTGGAACAACTCCATTTTCAAAACAAGCCTTGGATTATCTACCCTGAATTGTAGCAATTTTATATTAAATCCAAGAAGTAACTGTAATTTTATTTTCTTTTCAGTGCTGTCCAGTATTAACATTAGGAACTTTCTGTCTTTTTCCTAAATTACTTGCATGGAAAAAGTACAGAATGTATTGTGACATTGTACTGATTAAAAGTTCACTGATGAAACTCTGTTTAATTCTATGACATATTTCTGCATATAACTGGATTTGATAATCTTGTTTCATTATTAATATCAGCTACATACACAATCAAATATTAATTCATATATTTAAGAAATTTGCACTGCTGTTTTGAGTCTTTTTTTTAAATATCTTTTCAGATGTGTTTGGTAATGCCATGGTAGGATTTCATAGTTTCATTTATGTTTAGTTGCAAAGTTTTTACAAAATTTATGCTATGAATCCAGGGAGTGATGAAAGAAAAACAACAATTTCACCTTATCATAAAAAACTTTACATAATCATAGTATGATTCTATTCCAAGAACATTATCTTCTGCCTCTTAAAGTTGTATCTGGCATTGAGTTTTACTAGCAAAGGTAAAATTATTGAAAATCTTTATCTTCAGATCTTTATGAAAAATAATTATAATCCTGAAGACCAATACACCAGTTCTTGCTATCATTGCAATAAACTTTAGTACTGCTCAATTTTTTAAAGTTAGATTTCACACCAAGTCCAGAAACACACCAATGTTCCTAAAGGACACTATTCATTTTTTGTTTGTTAATAGTTTGTATTTGATGAATACTTGTACATTTTTGTTAGCATAGTGTTTACTAAGATATGAGAATTTGTCCAGAATGAGCCATTAATTTTTATTTTGTCTAGCTTCCATGTTGGGGTAATCTAAGCATTGTTGAATTTTCTTTTCCTTGTGTAAGGAAGTGAGAGAGTACTCAACATTCTGCTGTTTTTCATTCACAAATGAACAATATCTATCTAGGTCATAGTGATCTACCTATTCATTTTTTATATCCTAAATTATCCATAGAGGTTAAAGACTATTTATGTATACTTGCAGAATTCTATAACATTTTGTGGTAAATGCATTGCAGAATTGGTTACTGTTGTTCAAAATGTTATGTTACATTCAGCATTTTTCCCAAGAGTTTGTTGTGATATTTGTACTGTTCGAAACTATAATGAAATAGGAAGAAATCGTTGATGCATTTTATGACTGTTGTATGTTATCGCTTGTTGTTTACAATGGATTTTTATGACTTTGTTCAATAAAATAACTAATCTGAAACACTGTCTTACATTTTGTCTTTTGATGATTATGTCTTGAATCAAATATATTTTCTCACAGCTCCTGGCACAGCTTTACCATGAGAAAAATTCAAAATTAATTTAGCAGTAATTATCTTTAATATAAATAAATAAATGCAAAGGTATTTCACCATACATAATCATATTTATGAAAAAATGTAGGAAACAAGTTTATGCATATTAAATGAGTTTGATATATTTGTTAAATAAAAAAAAACAGTTGGTACAATAAAATTTCTATTATTATTATATGATTCTGCCCACATTACAACTGTTGTCACATATCCCCAAACAATAATATTTACTTTGAAAAATATATTGAAAATTAGACTTATGGCAGGAATTATTAAGGTATGTCAGAAAGACTAGAAAGAACACTTTACAGATAGTTGAGACCTGGAAAGAAAATGATTGAAATAATGAATTATTGTTTGTCTGTCCTTGAAATTCTACCATGTTTTACTTCACTAGGGCAAAACTTGATTAAGAACTCTGTAAGTTACAATTTCAATTTAATGATTTAAGATGATAAAGAAGGCATTTTTAGATGACATCTATTATGAGAAATTTAACTTCCTAAATTTTAACTAAGGTAATGTTGACTGTTGTTAAAGTCTTGCTTTCAGCAAAGGGTACACAATTTCTCCACCCAATAACATTAATATTACTAATTGAATACATTACATAATAACATTAACAACAGGAATTGAATACATTACTCAACAATATTAACAATAATAATTTAATACATTACCCAATCACATTAACATTAGGAATCAAATATGTTACTCAAATCCATTAACATTAGGAATCAAATATGTTACTCAGATCCATTCATCACATGGACAAAAAATATAATATATTCCATCTATGTAACATGGGCAATAAAAATAGGAATCATAGGAAAAAAATTTAATAGATGTTGCTATAATTACCTCCCTTTACCACCATTAGTTGTCTACCCACGTACTGGATGTTGTCCAATTTTGACCTTCACTCCAAAATTATCAACACTGTATTGCCATTTCTCTTTTTTTTTCTTCTCAATATTAAAGAAATGCTTCATTTGTTTGGAAAACTACCAAGATATCACAGGGTGAAATCAACTTGGAACAGCTTGAATACCATACAGAAACAGACATCAAATTTGAGATGGGAATAGAGAATTGAATTACCTTCAACTCTTGTGCTCAACAATGCCACATTTCCTGACTTCCTAATCCCAATTTTTGAGCCTAAATACACAGGACACATTTTACTGAGAGGAAGTGAAATGTCGTCAGACTATTTTGCACACTATTGCTAAGTAAGCTTCTTCACTGGCTTGTGTGGGTCACTAGGTATCAAACTTGAATCCTTAATTGTGCCACCACTTCACATTCTTTTTATGATAATGTCTCTTAATATTAAAGAAATTTCAGAGTTATTTGGAAAACTTCTAAGCTGTGATGAGGTGAATGCAAACTGGAACAGCTTAAATGCCCTTACAGATACAGACCTCAAATGTTGAAACAAAAACAGAAAATTTCATTATCTACAACTTTTGTGCTCAAGTATGCCACATTTATTCACTACTTATGCTCAATTTTTTAGTTCGTTTTTGACCAACATATTTACACAGAGGGTAGCATTTACTGAAAGCTATACATCAGTTGACTATTTTGCACACCTTTGTTCAATAATATTAGTTCCCAACTTTTGTGGGTCACTAGGCTACTGCACATAAATGCTTGAGTTCCATGTTGGATGTCTTAAGCAGGAAATGATGTTGCAAGTTAGTAGTTTCTAAACATTTTATCTCCTGATTTTTAATTCTCTTCTATCTACTACAGATTTGGACATGATGGCATCTACTACAGATTTGGACATGATGGCAGAGTTTGCTCCTGTTTTATCGCAGCAGAGTATGAAACTCTACTAACTGAACTACCGTGAACTATTGAGTCGCAAACTGAAATATCCTGGACAATGAAAACAGCCAAACAGATTCCATCAGGGTTTATATTACCTCAAAGCAGTACACAGAGAATATAAACCATATGAATGCAGATGAAGAGAATGTATTCGCGTATTTAGGTAAAATTGCAAATATGTGTATGAAGAATTAACAAACAAAATTTCATAGTATTTACAGAAGACGACGAAAATAACATTATACACTGATTACAAATTTCAGTAACGAAAACTTCATAGAAACACTCAAACATTTTAGAGGCGTGAAATTTGAATATTTCTGGAAAGACATTTATCCTTATGAATTTATTGATACTTTTCAAATGTTTAACGAAACAGCAATACCACTAATTGGTAAGTTCTATTTAGCTTTAAATGCCTGAAACATCAAGTGTCAATTAACAAAATTCATGGAACATTTAAATGTAAATATACTTGAAGATATTTCTACATGAACGTTACTTTTATATTAAGGGACATTTTTTAATACAATTTTCAGTATAAAGATATCGGACTATGATATGTTCCTGTTGACAGCATATCTGGCCGATTCAAAGAATAACACATAAGGTTTAACAACTGAAGAAGAAAATTGTTGGAGTTTTAACGATGAAATGAATGTGTACCTATTTGAGAGTTCTCTATTTTAACATCAAAACTGTATTCATTCAGGGCTGATACAGAAGTAAATAAAATAGGGGAAGGAATGTTTTAAAATGTGTCATCAAAACAATATAAAATTCGAAAATTACAAAGTTTCATTAATTACAGTATGAATTATCAGGAAATGAATTTACTCAGATCGTACCAGCCTTAGTTCTTCAGCATCAAAATGAATAAAGGAGTATCATGAACAAATTCTTTATGGTTCACAAAAAAACACAACACACGTAAGTACACTATACTGATAGGGAAATTCATAACGCATTAAAAGTTAGTTTCCTTTGCTTTGCTTTAGCTTATCTGCACTATTTAAAAATAAAATGTCTACAGCTAAAGGTTAGCTTTATCAATTTACTTTCTGGTCTTTTTAGGTTATTTAAATTCCAGTAGTAATCAATTAGAAACTTGGTACAGTGAATTCGTTCGTTTTTTTGTTTTTTTTTTGTATTTGTTTTGTAATAAAAATAGCATACCATGAAGTGTGAATTCATGGCATTTGTTGCTTGGTAATATCAACTGATAACCCTAACCTCTTATCACAATTACCTTTTCTTCCTGGAATAACTAATTTCTATTGTAAGTTTTACTGAATGAAAATGGTGAATGAGTGATAATTATGTAGTCATGAGGGACATCTGGATTCCATTTCTAAAACTTTCATTGTAAACATAGTCTTTCCATAATTAGTCACTTGAGAGTGTTACGTATATGTAATTTAATTACTTGTGTATTAGTTTTAAAATTCTTTTTTATTAAATTTTTGTTTCATTACATTTTATTGTAATGATTATTTTCATGGGATTTGATATTTTCCCAGTAAATTCAGTCTGTTTAGGACGTAAAAGTATTTCTTCAGCACTATTTTTAGCTCACTTTGGTACATAGTTTTCGTAAACATCGAGTGAGAACAATTGGCTATTACCAAGGTCATGTTCTGTGTGCATGATAGCTCTAATTTGTAAATAACTTCTTTAAGTGAATTTTATAATAAGATTCGCTAAGTTCTTCCATTGTCTACGTGTTAAATGTCATTTTTTTTATTGCGCTGTTCAATGTTAAGAGACCACGTAACCCACAACGTGGGACTGAAGTGATGTTTTAGTTGGGTTTAATACTCGTGTCTCAGTGAAAATTACGCAGTCGTATCTTTACACCTTGAGGGTACAAGTTGTTTCTGTTGTTGATGTCAGATTGTTTTGAAGTTCATCTATTTTTTTGGAATTTAATAATTCATTCTCTAAAAAAACTACAAGTGCTTCATATTTCTAAAAGTTCTGGGAGAAAGAAATTCAGTGGAAATTTATTCTGGAATTCTACACGGAAACATTATAAACTGTGATTCAATCGAGGATCTGTTCCCATCAGTACAGACACCATCTGACGTCATTGCCTCCATATTGGAATTTCGTAGAGATTTGAACCCGGATTCAAATAGAACTGTTTAGTGATAGGACTTATATTTTTCAGTTCTAGGATTTAATTTTGGATTATATTCACAAACCGTAAGTCCTATTTTCTATTTTTTACATTGTTTTCTAGGGAAATAAACCATTTTTGTTAAATTTACAAAGCTTGTTGGCTTCACTCTTTTCTTTTGTTACTTTTGTACGAGCCTACATGAAGCAAGAGAAAACTGGGTTGCAATCCTTGGATTTATGAATTATTGCTAAAATATTTCAGAAAATTGTTTTTTGAAATTTAAATTCCCCTAGTTTTTAAATCCCAAGTACTATTTTACATTTTGTTTGAAATCTTTAGTGAAAACAACAGGCTTTCATTCACAATGTCATTAAAAGTGGAGACTTTTCTTTCTAGTCCTACTCAGAAGCAGTTGGATAGTCTGAAAAAAGATGAGTTGCTTGAACTTGCCAGAAAATACGATCTTTCTGAAGCAAAAGCTTCCTTAATGAAACAAGAAATTCAAACCAATTTGATTCAGTATTTGGTAGAGAAGAATGTTCTTGATAAAAGTGTTTTGGCTTCGGTCAGTAAGTCTTTATCAGACGGACATAAAAGTAATGGAATTAAAAATGAAATACAAGACGGAATTGGAGTTAAGGAAGCTCGAGCTTCAGAAAGAGGAAGGAGAGAAAGAGAAACAATTGCAGTTGCAATTATAAGAGAAGCAATTGCAATTGCAATTTGAGAAAGAGGAGAGAGAGACAGAAGATAAAGAAAGATAAACAAATGAAATTAAAATTTGAAGAGAAGGAGAGAGAGACAGGAGAGAGAGAAAGACAAACAAATGAAATTACAATTTGAAGAGAAGGAGAGAGAGAGAGACAGGAAAGAGAGAATGATAAACAAATGAAATTACAATCTGAAAAGGAGGAGAGAGAGAGACTAGAGGGAGAAAGATAAACAATTACAATTTGAAAAAGCGAAGGATGAAAGGGAATTTCAAATTAAAATGAAAGAATTGGAGCTGGCAAGTGAAAAGCATGATCTAACTTCATATACAAATTCAAGTTTTGACATTACAAGAAATATTAGGTTAGTGCCCCCTTTTAGAGAAAAAGAAGTAGACAAATATTCTATTTATTTTGAAAAAGTTGCTGAAAATTTGAAATGGCCAAGGGAGCATTGGACTCAATTATTGCAATGTGTACTTTTTGGCAAGACCCGAGATATCTATGCATCCTTGTCAGTACAGCAAAGTTCTGACTATGATTTGGTTAAGGAGAGCATCTTAAGGGGTTATGCGTTAGTCCATGAGGTTTATCGGCAAAAATTCAGAAACTGTAGAAAAGAAGCTGGACAAACTTATGTCGACTTTGCTAGTGAAAAAGAGCAATTATTTAAGAGATGGTGCTTAGCTGAGAAAGTTGAACATGATTACGAAAGTCTTGAACAACTTGTATTACTTGAAGAGTTCAAGAACTGTGTCCCTAGTGACATCAAGAATCATCTTGAAGAGCATAAGATTGAAACCTTGGAAAATGCTGCTCTTGCTGCCGATGAGTATTCCTTAACTCATAAAGTTCCTGTTGTAAGCAAATCATTCACTCAGCAATCTACTAATACAACTCCTTCTAAAACTCAATCTGGCACAACTTCTATAAATCAAGCTTCTGATAAACTTGATTCACAATCCTTGTCTATTCCTACGTGTACCTATTGCAAGAAAAAGGACACGTCATTTCTGATTGCTTCAAATTGAAATATAGGCATCAGAATCAAGATAGACCTATCCTAAATGCTATTATTTCTAAGAGGTCAAGGTCACGGTCATGTATTGAAGGCAATATATTTGTTGGGTCTAATAAACCCCAGTCTGATTTTATTATGGAGAAGTATGAACCATTCATGTCGAAGGGTTCTATATCACTCTTGGGTAATTTGGCCAATCCTATCCCAATTAAAATTTTAAGGAATACAGGAGCTTCTCAGAGTCTTTTATTATCAGGTACTTTGCCATTTTCTGAGAAGTCCTGTTCTAATGAGAGTGTTCTCATTCAGGGAGTAGAGTGCAGCTTTGTTAATGTTCCTCTCCATTCTGTAAATCTGTCATCAGACTTAGTCTCAGAACAGGTGACAGTCAGTATAGTGTCTACTTTACCCGTTCAGGGCATTCATTTGTTACTATGCAACAACCTAGCTGGAGACAAGGTTGTGGTTAATCCACTTGTAACTGACAAGCCTTCATTGGATCAGAAAGGTGATCATATTGAAAAAGAATACCTGATTTATACGCAGCTTGTGCAGTTACCAGAGCTATGTCAAAGAAAGCTCTTGAGAATGATTTTGAAAAGGAAAATATTCCTTTAGCTGACACATGTACTGGTCATGCTTTTAATGGGGTCACTTTCACACCTAATTTGGATCAATAAAAAGGTATTGATCACAGTGATCCTCTTTTAACTACTCATTCTCTTTTATCTAATCAGGGTGACAAACGACAATCACTTGTCGTCGAACAGGAAAAAGATCCTGAGATTTCCTGTTTGTTTCAGAGGGCCATTAGTGAAACTGAAGCCACTGAAGTACCTGTCTGTTATTTTATTAAAAATGGAATTCTTATGAGAAAATGGAGACCTCCCGGGGTACCTGCTAATGACGAGTGGTCAGTGAACTATCAAATTGTAGTTCCAAAATCTTACAGACAGGAAATACTTAGTTTGGCCCATGAAACTCCTTTGGCTGGTCATTTAGGGATAAATAAAACTTATCACAAGATCTTGACTCAATTTTTTGGCCAAAAATTAAAAGTGATGTTTGTAAATACTGTAGATCTTGTCATACTTGTCAAATGGTATGAAAACCCAATCAGAAGATACCTAAAGCTCATCTGCAACATATTCCTGCATTTGACGAACCATTTAGTAGAATTATGGTAGATTGTGTTAGTCCCTTACCTAAGACCAAGTCAGGCAACCAATATTTGTTGACCATTATGTGTGTATCAACAAGATTCCCAGAGGCAATTCCTTTGAGGAATATTAAAACAAAAACCATAGTAAAAGCTTTGATAAAGTTTGTTTACTCAATTTGGCCTTCCCAAATCTGTCCATTCGGATCAAGGGTCAAATTTTATGTCTGGAATTTTCCAGCTAGTTATACCTGAATTTGGCTCTCAGCAATTCAAGTCAAAGGTGAAACTATGGTTTCACAAAACTTTAGTTGAGAGAAGTTTTGAGTCTTGTAATGGAGTTCATTCTGTCTTGCTCATTCTTCAAAATTTTCTTCAAATTAGATTTTATGGCCCTTACAAAGTAAAGAAGAAAATGAATGAGTTAAATTATAATAATAGTACTCTGATCTAAATCAATTATAGGAGTACTAGTATATTGAAAGAGATATCCAAGTAAATCATGCAATTAATTTAGTTGTACCTGTCCTACAAACTGAGGATTTAAGTGAAGAAATTCAATCGGACACTGTTGATTCTGGAGCAACAAATCTTCGGAATTCGGAAATTTTGAAAAATCTGGAGTAGAAAGGTTTACATTTACAACAACAAGAAAGGAATGAACTTAAACAGTTATTATTCGAATATGAGCACTTGTTTCCAGATATTCCTACGAGGACAAACACAATTTTTCATTACGTTGAAATTGTAGATTCAAAACCTGTGAAACAACACCCTTACAGGATGAACCCTCTCAATCAGGAATACTTGAAAAAGGAAATTCAGTATTTGCTGGATAATGATTTCATACAGCCCAGTAAAAGTGATTGGAATTCACCATGTATACTTGTTCCGAAACCAGATAAAACTTTCCGTATGTGCACTGATTACAGGAAGGTGACCAGTGTGACAAAAACAGATTCATTTCCATTACCAAGAATTGATGATTGTATGGATAAAATTGGAAATGCCAAGTATGTCACCAAATTTGACCTTCTGAAAGGATTTTAGCAAACTCCACTAACGGAAAGGGCAAAGGAAATTTCGGCATTTGTGACTCCAGATGGATTCTATCAATATAAAGTAATGCCGTTCAGGATGAAGGGTTCCCCAAGTACTTTTCAATGCTTGATGAATATGATTACCTCTGGTCTAGATAATTGTGATGCTTACATCGATGATGTCATCATCTACAACATCTGGAAAGAACATCTAGCCACGATTCGGAAATTCTTTGAAAAACTCACTGATGCAAATTTTACAATCAATTTATCTAAAAGTGAGTTCTGCCGTGCTTGTGTAACTTTTCTATGACATATTGTGGGACATGGTCAAGTTAAACTTATAGATGCTAAGGTCAAGACTATCTCTGATTTCCCTGTGCCTGTCAGTAAAAAGCAACTGATGCGATTTTTGGGTATGGCCGGATACTATCGAAGAAAGTTTTGTTCCAATTTTTCTAATATTGCTGAACCTCTGACAAACTTGTTGAATAAGAAAAACAAGTTTCTTTGGACTGAAAAATGTCAGGAGGCTTTTGATAGGTTAAAAGCTATACTCAAAAGTGCGCTGGTTCTTACAGCTCCAAATTTCAATCTTTTAAATTATCTGTGGATGCAAGTGATGTTGGGGTTGGAGCAGTATAGATTTAAGGAGATAGAAATGGTCTTGATCACCCAGTGTGCTATTTCTCTAAGAAATTAAATAAGCACCAAAGGAATTACTCAGCAATCGAGAAGGAATGTTTGGCTTTAATATTGGCATTACAGCATTTTGAAGTTTACATTAGTTCAGCCCCTTCTCAGGTTGTTGTGTTTAGCGACCACAACCCCCTTACTTTCATCGACAAGATGAAAAATAAAAATCAGAGATTATTAAGGTGGAGTTTGTTTTTGCATGAATAAAATCTTGACATCAGGCACATCAAAGGAAAAGACAATTTGATTGCAGATGCACTATCCCGTGTATAGAAATATTATTTCATGTACACTTTGTATAATTCATAAGAGTTTTGGTATGTAATTTTGTTTTACCTCCTGTATAATTTACATATGGTAAAAAGAAAGCTTTATTATATAAATCTTACTTTTTCTTTCTGGGGGGAAGTGTTACGTATATGTAATTTAATTACTTGTGTGTTAATTTTAAAGTTCTTTTTTATTTTATTTTTGTTTCATTACATGTTATTGTAATGATCATTTTCACGGGATGTGATATTTTCCTAGTAAATTCAGTCTGTTTAGGACGTAAAAGTATTTCTTCAGCACTATTTTTAGCTCACTTTGGTACATAGTTTTCGTAAACATCGAGTGAGAACAATTGGCTATTAACAAGGTCATGTTTTGTGTGCGTGATAGCTCTAATTTGTAAACAACTTCTTTAAGTGAATTTTATAATAAGATTCGCTAAGTTCTTCCATTGTCTACGTGTTAAATGTCATTTTTTTATTGCGCTGTTCAATGTTAAGAGACCACGTAACCCACAACGTGGGACTGAAGTGATGTCTTAGTTGGGTTTAATACTCATGTCTCAGTGAAAATTACGCAGTCGTATCTTTACACCTTGAGGGTACAAGTTGTTTCTGTTGTTGATGTCAGATTGTTTTGAAGTTCATCCATTTTTTTGAATTTAATAATTCATTCTCTAAAAATACTACAAGTGCTTCATATTTCTAAAAGTTCTGGGAGAAAGAAATTCAGTGGAAATTTATTCTGGAATTCTACACGGAAACATTATAAACTGTGATTCAATCGAGGATCTGTTCCCATCAGTACAGACACCATCTGACGTCATTGCCTCCATATTGGAATTTCGTAGAGATTTGAACCCGGATTCAAATAGAACTGTTTAGTGATAGGACTTATATTTTTCAATTCTAGGATTTAATTTTGGATTATATTCACAAACCGTAAGTCCTATTTTCTATTTTTTACATTGTTTTCTAGGGAAATAAACCATTTTTGTTAAATTTGCAAAGCTTGTTGGCTTCACTCTTTTCTTTTGTTACTTTTGTACGATCCTACATGTAACAAGAGATTATCATGTCTTTTAGGTACATCAGTGCTGACGTTATTATTTAACGCCAAAATAATTTATCTTAATTTCGTTGTTAACTTGAACATTTCAAACAAATGTATATTTGTGAGCATCTGCATTTTATTTTCTGTTGATCTGAAGATGGATATATTGTTGCATATTGGATAATCTATTACCAGTACCGTGCAATCTGCTATTATGTGTACTTCTCAAATCAAGCCGCCATATACAATGATTGTCGCTTACAACTTTTAACACTCGTTTTACTGAGAACAGTAAACTATTCAAACCCAAGAACAAATAATATTTGGCAGACCTTCAATAACCATTGAAAGTTTTGCTATTCCTGGGTTTAAAATTATTTCTAAATTATTCTTTATACTTTGTGCACAGTATAAAAACGTACTTTAAATTAGTTCTGGCATAAACAAAGGAGAGGTTCATTAACGACGATTTTCTGCGATGTCAATGATTCTCTTTCTCACGTATTGTAGACAAAAGAAACAATTGCATATGAAGTTGCCATTTACCAATTATACAATTGATTTTGATGCAATCTTATCATACAGGAGACAAATATTTTCCAGTTTGCAATCTTGATCAGGCCGCTACTGACATTACTTTCTCAATTTATCATTCATATTGACTTGTTTAATCCTGTTTGTTTAAATTGAATGAATGACTCAGTTTTGTATCTCATTAAGATATTTTATTGTATGCTAGACAGTGAATTACTTGATTATCCAAGAGAACCAATTTTAATAATTCACTGGAGTGTAATGCCAGAAATATTCTAGAGGTATCGATAACATTTTGACCAAGAATTCTAGGAAATTTTAGATGCTTGCTTGATGCAGTGTTAAGTATTACCTGCTGGTATGGACGAACCAAGTTCAGATATTACAATGTGAATGTACCTTCCTTTTCTTCATTTTTTTATGTGCTATTTTATCTTGAATTGGGAAGGGGATTTATGCTACTGGTAATATTTTCTGTGGGAATGTACAGAAATGTAGGATAACACAACGGTAAACAGCGGGTATTATCGCTCGGGATGCAGTGAGAAATCTGCTACTTCAATCGGTTATACATGTTTTTTACACAGTATAAAAATAGATGGAATGATGGACAGACAGGTGGACCATAACTGAAATCGCTAATTCACCCAACACTCATGTACCAATAGCTGGACTGACTGACAGGTGAACTGCGAATATGATACATTGTAGCATAAGAAGAACTAATCGAGAAGTAATATCAACTCTTTAATAACACTATTTAGCATTATAAAACAATATATATGTATACATCTTTGGCATTCCTTGGGTCTCACCCTCCGCTGCATGAGGTTAATGTGGTAAGCTGGATTAGAAGCATGCAGTATCTATGAGGCGGAATCGCCAGTATGACTGCTGTCAGGGCCGAATAGCCAATTCTGCAGTTTTTCTATGGAGTGTGATATCAGATTCAGTCGCCCTGTGAGGTGTGTTTCGCATCGGTGGTGTGTTCACAATGTGTTCTGAGAAACAGGATCATCAGATTCATTGGCATTGGGTGACGTTTAAGAACCAGTAGGGCAGGCACTTTGGGGCTGTTGGTGTAAACTTTACTTTACTTTACACATCGACCCAAACGGGGAACAAGCCTTGAACATGGCAGTGCTGAACATACATGTTTATAGTTTGTTTCCTCTTTTATGACTTTCTTATAGATTCTCGCATCACAGCATTGCTTACCTATAAATATAATCTAGATATACTGTGATTTAGTCTTGTTATCACCATAATATTGCATGCAGGCAGGGATCCCTGAACAGTAACACCTTGGCACTGGTCCACATCATTCAGCAGTATCCATATATGATGATCACCGTCGTATGTTTTTGGCGCTCTACGACCGCGGTGCCCACGAGAAGAGGATAGATGCTGCGTGTTATCCATGGTATACAAAAGTCAGCAATTGCCCGTAAAACAATCAGGTGATACACCCGAAGCAAGCAGTTTTTCAAAGTTAGCAATTGCTCAGCAGAACATTAGGGTTTTGCAGCGACGGTGCTACACGACATCCACTTCGACTCAGGCAAGTTGAAAGTCGTCGTTGCACTGTAATCCAAATAAATCAAATTCTAGCGTCATGCATATAAATTCAAACTATATCAACAAATTTACAGTATAGCTTATGACTTAGTCCTGAAAGACTGTCCAGTTCCAATAGCAAATAGTTCTTGAACCAAGAAGAGAATATACTACGAAACAAACTGTCCACTCTCAAAGTTGATCACTGGTACAGTGAATGACCGCTGTCAGCTACCTCAGCACAGCAGACCCTAGTCTCTGATTGGCTGATAGCCAATCCAACTAGTGTGCGTGTCCACTGAACTGACCTTGAACTGACCCATATAATGGGCCTTGACTGGAATCCATTCTTTGTGTAAACATCATTTAATTACATTAAACACCAATTAGCCAATACGTCTGAGCATAAAACAAAAATAAACTTCACTTGCCCTGGGTGAATAACGGACATATTTCCTCGTCTGGGTGAAAAACTCAAGTACTGAGTTTTTCACCTACTCGATGAAATAGATCCATTATTCACTGTTTCAAGCAAATATTATCTCTGTAGTCATACAACTTACGAAATTGGCACTTCCGTCAAATATGGCGATGACTTTCACAACCAGTTTACCGAAATTATTTACCGCATCATTATTAGCATCTATTTTAACTTTGCATTAGATGACTCTAAGAAATTTCTTGGTACAATACATATCTTTGGACTAAAGTTTCGAATTACTATCTGTAAAGTTTATTCCAGCATAACACTATAAGGGGTGTGTGTGTGTGTGTGTGTGTGTGTGTGTTGGATTCACTATTTTTCTGCAGTTCTGTTGCTGGTTGTAAATTGCAGACGCTTATTAATACTCTCATAAAATGCATCCCTTCTGCTACCATGGAAACAGGTTTTGTGTACTGCATTCATAAGTAGTTATGCCACTGAAATTGAAATTATAATCAGAATTAATTTTGTAATCGATAATAAAACCTTACGACCCTACAAATCTGAAATTAAGACATAACGTTCTTCTAGCTAACATTGACGTCATGACGTGGTTTATTACTAATTTAAGGATTTTGTTTTCTGGTCTAACGTCTGTTGTGGAAACAGATTTCTAATCTCTAATCGAACATTCAGTTTATCCTTTGTCCTAGTGTGTGTGTATATATATATATATATATATATATATATATATATATATATATATATATATATATATGTGTGTGTGTGTGCGTGTGTGTGTGTGTGTGTGTGTGATTTTATTGGCTTTTAACTGGATAATATTTTGGGAGTAGTGTGTGCTCAGTAACTTTTGGTAGAGCACATTTAAGCCCATAAATGTCAGCTAATGAAAAATGTGATTGATGCCTTCGGAAAAGTACATAAATATTTTGTTTGGTTTTCTCTTGGCAACTATCATTATGCCTCTGTAAACTTACATAATCCAAAAGAAGTATACACTAACCTGTTCATCTACTTATCATCCCACATAAGTACAGTATACCAAAGATCAGAACAGAAATAGCAATTTAGATTGACTTTGACAATAACATTACATTTTCTGATAATATGAATCAGATAGTTACTAACGGAACCAGACTCAACAACATTAACATCCAATAAAAAATAAAAAATTTCTACGTGTCTACCAAGCGGCTATCTACTTCCCACATAGTGAAAATACGTCCCCTGAATAAGTTAGTTTGTACATGCAGTTCAAGAGATTGCACTGTTACCCAATAGAACCAACTGATAGCCCAGAGAATGTTCAATTTAAATATAATCAATGGTTTTCAATTGCACACCGTGGCAACTATCAATAGATCCCGGTACACTGTGATAACCCTACGCTGACATTTGTCAATTTTATGAGTGAACTTATTTTTTCTTCCCGATTGGTCGCAGTCCCCATTATATTTGAGTCTATGTGTCGTATTTGTTAGATATTTATATAATAACTGCAAACTATAAAACAATTCGCTTTCACTTATAGATGATTCTAAAATGGCCAAAAATACAAGCAAGACAGAAGTTTCAAAAACGGTGCAAGTGTTAACCGTCGCCCCAGTTTCAAGGTTGGTAAATGTTCTGTATTCGTAACACTTCCTCCTGTCTACAAACCTATCTGCTCACTTATGCATCTACCTACCTACCTATCAACCTACCTACATACACTAACAACGTACCTACACTACCTACCTACGTTCCAACACTACCTACCTTACCTTCACTACCTATCTACATTTTAATTATACAATTCCGAAATGGAATTTATCTGCGGAATAGCCTGGCAACAAGCTTTAATTCGATGCTAGTGTGCATGAGATGTGAAGAGAATGGTGGGCTGGACGATTTTTGCCTATTAGATGGACCATGCAATGCAACTATGAAATTGTCAACTGGAATATTTTCTTTTCTCTTACAAAGTTTTGAAGTCGACTTGTTCTTTTCTTAAAAGTTCAGATTTGATTTTTTTTTAATTCTTATGAACGTTTCCAAGTTGCCTCCCATATTCAACTCCACGAGTTTCTTTTGCTTTTGTGCAGTAAACATTTCAGGTTCTTTATTAACCCAGCTTTCGTATTCATTTTTACTTTGCTCAGCTTCCATTTAATTTTGTTACGTAAATGTGGAAGGCAGATGAATATGATTTCAAGATATCAAAAGGGTTACTTGAAGGATGACTTAAAAGGAAACAGTCGAAGTTAAGTAATTAATTTAAATACTTCAGGTTAAATAGAATGAATAGGTGAAAAGACATTTTAATATTTCATAAAATTGACAGCACATACATGCGACTGACTTGATAAAATACTTGTGAATTTTCCTGCCACTAATCCCACGTTTGCGAACGAGTACCCGATTGATAATACGATTTCGATCACATACAAATTTAAGACTTTCTAATACACCCTCTTTTTACACGAACGCAATTTGATTGCAAGAGTTCTATTACGTTAATAGCTTTTACTCATTTATTTTACTACAGGCCTTTAAAAAATTTCAATTGTTACAGTTCATAACATAAGCAAAAGCACAATTGGGGCATTATAAAAGTTTTCAATATCTACTTTCCCATGTTGTAAGAATGCAGCCCTTAATAAGGTAATGTACACGCCCATTTCAAGAGATTCCAGTATCACCAGGTAGCCACCAATGAAATGGCCAGAACAAGCTCGATGATTAAGTGATATACATTCTTCAGTTGAAGACGAAAGCAACAACCGACATGCCCCAAAACTTACATTGGTAACCCAAAGCCAACATTGTTATAATGTATCACTGCACTTTCCTCACTCTGTATAAACATCCTCACTCGAATCATATTCGGGTGTATAGTTCCGATTTTAATGATATCTATATAAACATTTAAAAAATCTATTACTTGACACGCTAATAACTGATTGCATATGGCCGAAGCAGCTGAAATATCCAGATAAAGTGCGATTACTAAATGTTTTTTGGTTGTAGCCGGTGGCGAATATCAGTGTTTGATAACCATAAATTAACATTTTGGCAAGTGTTATTAATGGACTTTCCTTGTCTGTTTGATTATGTAATATATGAGGGATATGTTTATAAAAACAGGGCAAATATAACTTTGCACGCAAATCTCAGACTGAGAAATGGCAGAGCAATCAAATGAGATTATCAATAGATTCAAGCCAAAAGCAGATGTTACCAACACACTTTCAAGGATGGTCATTAAATATTTTTTTCTTCATGTATTCGTCTAACTACGAGCATTTCTGCTCACGTATTTATCTTCCTGCCAACCAAAGTACCTACAATTGTTCAGAAAAGAAAGAAGATTTCAGAGTAGTAAGTCAAGAAGCTCCGATTTATTGATGATGTGAATGAAATTGAAAACGACGGGAGTACCATGATAATCATGACCTATATAGCATATGAGTACATTGACAAAACTTGGTTTGACATGTCTATCCGGCAAGCATACCCCATGCAGCATGCAATGAGGGCATGGCTTACAAGGGATAGATGGTAGTGAAATGTTATTTGAAACATTACAAATTAAATAGAAACAATCGTTGCAAAGACATGTCTACAAGGCAACTCTTGCAGACCACATGGGGTATGCCATGCTTATATGGAATTCATGAATTTGTATTTTTTCTTCCTTACTGCGATATTTTGAAGCATCGTTGTTCTTCTTTCAACGTTCTGCTCAGACCTTCGATAATTCTAGTCCACAATTACCAAGCTATCCACCAGGCTCAACTCTACGATCGTCTTTTGATTTTGTGCAGTAGCTATTTCATGTTCTGTGATATCCTTGCGTACATGTTGATTTTTTACTTTCTTCACTTTCCATTTACTTCTTAGGAAACATTGTAACTCAACTAAATATGATAAATACAAATATATACAAAGATCTTTTAAAACACTTTTGCATATTTACCTGCCAAAAGTCCCACTTATTACTTCCATTGCTTGATTGAAAGTAAGAGTTCAGTTGCATTTCCATTAATGACCGGACACAATGATTAGGACGTACGTGATAAAACTATATTAATCAACTTTCCCATGTTGTGAAAATGCAGTCCTTCAGCTACTGAAATGCTTGGATCAAGACCGATTAAGCCGATAAGTTTTGGTAACCCTACGCTAACAGTTTGTTAAATATTATCCTTGAATTTTCCTTTTCTTCCTCATCATGGCCAGTTCCATGGTATTCGGTTCCATATATTATTTATAAGGATATCTATATAAAGACAGCAAAATGTATACGTTCCACGCTATTAACTGGTTGGAAGATTGCCAAAGGAAATGAGTTATTGAATCCTAGCTACAGGAGGAAAGTTTTGAAAAACCAACACTGATCAAAACGAATCAACAACTTAAACCCACCAAGTAGTAAAGATAGATGATGATCCTCTCTCAGAGACCCCCCTGCCCCCCAAAGCGTTCTACGTTAACATCTTTGTCAGCAGCCTTTGTTAGCTCAAAATGATGACTTTTACACGATAACACATTTTCTGACAAAAATATGCTTTGTGGGCAGGGAGGGTCTCTGAGATAGGATGCATCATCTATCTCTACTACTATGTACTTATTAGTCAAAATGTTATATTAAACGAATGAAATATTATATATATAATGTCTTATTATAAACCATCAATAAGACATGTTGGATTTGATCTAACAAATAGATTTTGTAAAAGATTTAATTCGATCAAAGCAGCGTCAGCATATACTGGTATAAAACCTAAAATAATAAGCGATTGTATTAAAAAAGTAGGCTATCATATATCGCCGAAATATGGGTCAGTATGCTTATTCGCGACTGAAAATGATATGAGAATAGCGGGTTGGGCAGATGATGTGATGACATTTATCGATAACATGGTTGATATATTATTTGATAAAGCCACACAAAATTAAACATCTACTTTTTATTATAATCTTTTTCGTATTTGCTGACTCTCATTGGCAGAATATCTGTTAACATACTATCAATAATGCGGAACTCGCGTATTAAATCGTCCATATCATATTTTATGCCATGCAAATAAGATCGAATTTGATCAAGTAATTTTTTATAGGTGACACTTGCTGTTTTGCAAGCATTTTTTTTAGTCGCGAGTCGAGGCTCAACTTTTTTACAAGCTGCTGCAAGAGAAACACTGACACCAGATATTATTAACAAAAACGGATTTAATGATGCGCCACTTGAAATTATACCAGAGCCGATCATTAGCAGCGGTAGATATGATATCACTCGCAGTATTTTTGCATAGTATTTGTAACATTTTTTGACGCACCAAAGATTTTTATGATAATATCTGTAATATTGCATTAACGCGTCAACGTCTTTTTTGGGAATGTTTTCTGAAATATGATTAAAATCGACTATATTTTTTTTCATTATATAATATTTGTTTATATACCATTATTTAAGTAACTAATTCGGGAGTTTCAGATACAAACTCAATACACCACCAATAAGTCGCTGCGGTTAACTTTTTATCATCCGCTATCAACATAAACGTTTCCTCTATATCTTTGTTTAACACTATAGACACAATTCCAGAAAAATCATCGGTTGAATGACGCCATGGAAATGTGGTAAATATACTGAATTTTGCACTGCTAAACACAGATAATCTATATACACCAGTGACTTCTGCGATGTGTTTAAAAGTGTTATTTTGCTGCGACCATGTTGCTTTTCCTGATGCGACTGTGTACACGATATTGTTAGCTCTTCCGTGTGGAATTTTAACGAGATTAGTTTTTTGAATAATGTTAGGAATGCCACTAATGATATCGTTGAGTCTTGTGTTAATGTCAGCGAGATTAATAATAACAGTTGGTGGAGTTCCAAAAAATTCGTTAATAGATCTGTTTACATTTCTACGTAAATTTAGAAACGTTGTACATGATTAATATAATCAGTTCTAAATGCGGCAATTCCATCATTAATTGTCGTTAACGAAGTCGTTATTGGAATTTCCTTATCGTCGACGTATTTTTTAGTTGCGGCGTCGAAATCTGTTTCTGGTGTTCTGAGATTATTAATACCGTTGTTGTTCATATTGAGAAATGAATACATGATACCACCGCGTACTAATAAGTACTTAGATTCTTGATCGTCGACGTATTTTTTCGTTGCTGCGTCTGTATCTGCGGTTGGATTTCCCAGATATGTAATTTTTTTTCCTGACATAACAATGTCACCAGTAAATACATCGCCAGCTTTCCTAACATAATCATTAACAGACTTGCCCGAATCTTGTATTTTATCTTGATCGGCAAAAGTAACTATATTATTAACAGCCGCGGTGGGAATTCGTACAAGAACATCTGATAGTTGTATATTACTCGTTTTTAATCGTCCTTCTTTATCTTGAAAAATAACAACTTCGTTTTGATCGACACTTGTGATATTTAATAAATTAGTAATTTCATTTCTGAGCTGATCAAGAGTTGCATATTTGGATAAGTCTTGCTTATCAGCTGTTGAATCTCCTACTAATGTTCCAAATTTTGAATAAAAACTCATTATTTATTTACTGCTTGACAAAATTATATACCATAAAATTGTATAATGGCAAAATCGTCCATATTAAACTTTGATACAGAGCGGTTGGTGAAACATAAACATAACAATGAACTTTCAGATTGTCATTATCTTATAGTTGGTAGAACTGGATCTGGCAAAACAAATTTGCTTATGAATTTACTTTTAGGAGATAATTTTAACTACGATCGCGTTTATATTTACACAATTAATCCCCAACAGGATAAGTACGAGCTACTTAACAATTATAATGACAAACTTCGTGACGATCTTGAATCTGGCGAAGATTTCTTTATTATCAAACAACCGGAAGAACTTGTTCCAGTTAATCAACTCGATTCGTCCGAACACAAAATAGTTGTTTTTGATGATATTCCGCTAAACAACGAGGAAATGAATAAAATCAGATCGTATTTTTCACTGTCGCGAAATAAGAAATGTAATTCTATTTATCTCGCTCAAGGATATTATAATGTCGACAGATTTATTAGGCGAAATACTGGCTGTTTTATATTATTTCCAGGACTTGACAATATTGACGTTAGAAATATCGCGAACGAACAATGCGGCGACGTAACAAAAGATAAATTTATTGAACTGTACCGTCAAGCAACGGCAAATAGATATGATTTCTTTTTGTTCGATAAGTTAACGAATGATAAGAATAAAATGTTTCGATGTTGTATTGAAAAATATCTACAATAATTTTTATAGAAAATAGTATATAATTAATGGAAAAACAAGCAAAGTACAGAAAACATATAGAAAATCTAAAAAACTTGCGCAATCTCAGGCAAAATTTAAACAGCTAGTACAGCAAGCTCGACGTGGCCAAGTTACTGCAGCAGAAACAGCAGCTAAAGTTCTCAAACCAGTTACTGAGGCTTTACTTGGAAAACAACCTGAAGGTAAGCCACTATCAGAAGAAGAAGCTAAAAAAATACAAGAAAAAGGTTTACTCGGATTAGTTAAAGAATAACAAGAAGCAGCTGCTGGAAGAATTATTGAGTGATCTGATGCGGAAAAAAGAAGATTAGCTGAGGCACTTGTAGCAAATATAGCTGATCCTGCTGCGAGACAAGCTGCATTAGATCGTTTGATAAATAATCCGCTCGAACTTGAACAGAGACTGGCAGAGTTAACATCGCAAGAAGCTAAAGATATTTTAACAAATGTATCAGAAAAATTAGCGGATATCGAAAAAGAGCAAGAAAGAGTTGGTAAGCTAACTGTAAAGTTTATGGCAGTTGAAGATCAAAGACTATTTTTTATAAAACAAGCAAATAATGAGATAACAGATGATGAATATGATAATTTTTTAGTTAAAGAAAATATAAAAAATCTTGATGATATAAGTAAATGACCGATGTAGAATTTGAAAAATTGATTGACAATTTAAATGAAATAGTGAGAGACGGAGCTGATGCTAAAGGTAAGATGAACACAGCCATAGGAAATGAAATGCTTCCTCTTCATGATAAAATGAGATATGGTATTATTGCTTTCATGTTTGGAAAAACAGCACGAGAAAATAGAAAAAAATCTTTCGGTGCGGGTTGGAATTTTAGAAGAAAATTTTTTGTAACAGATAGAACTCGTGCAAAAAAATATAGAGAACAAAAAACTGGAACTGGAGTTAGAATATTCGCATCAGTTACTGAAATGATCGGCAGATTAATGCTATTGATATCATCAAAAGAAGCAGGAAATGTTGGTGCTGAAATCGATAATGAAATTATTGACATACTTGATAATCTGAGATCGAGAAATTTATTAACATCTGACGAATACGATACTTTGCACCGCGACTTAATCGCGGCGACTTAATTTTATAAAAATATAATAATAAATGTCAGCAACATTATTACTCGACTCCAGCCAATCTGATAAAGATAGCGCGAACTTTTCGGTAAGGTATATTCCACCAATAGAACTAGATCGTGAAAAACAATACGAAATTGGATTAATTTCATGTACTTGTTGGAATGCTATGGCTAATGTAAAAAACTGATGTCAATGATGTGTTTGAATTTAGAACTGATAAAGATGATAGTTGGTTAAAAGCCAGAATTCTGAAGAACAACGTAGAGATTGCTCGGGTGAATGTTGAAGATGTTGATATAAAATTACACGAACTTTTCAGAACGGTCGGAAGTCTGTTTACTGTTATACGACCACCTGTACCTCCACTTTGGACATCATTTAAAATTCCACAAGGCGCCTATAATATAACTGATCTGAATAAAACGATAAAAGAACTTATAACAGCTAATAAAGGAAATACAGATGATTTTGAGCTAGCACCGAATTATAATACATTGCGGGCTAGAATAAAAATAAAAAATGGTTTGTCAGTTAGTCTTATATCACCAAAAAGTATCGCGTCATTGATAGGATTTAAACATGAAAAATATATTTCTGTTGGTGTTGCATCTGTCACGTATGACGGTGAATTTCCAGTAAATATAACCGAAGTTAACACAATATTGGTAAATTGCTCGATCGCGTCTGGTTCTTATTCAGCCAAAGGTAGCAAAGGTCAAACTATATACAGTTTCTCGCCAGAAGTTCCACCAGGTTCTCTCATGCAAATCAATCCGCGTCATATCATTTATTATCCGCTAAACGTTGAAAATCAAATAAGTGAAGTAAATATGCAATTGACGGATCAATCTGGAAGACAGTTGGATTTTAAAAACGAAGTTGTTACTTATTACGTGCACCTACGCACAATCACTTCGTGATTGACAACAAAATTATACAACCTCAGATATAATGAAGCAGAAAAAAGTTTATCGAAGAAAAATAGTAGGAGGATTTTTCGGCAATATATTTACTAAAATTGTTGAAAATATTCCAGGATTAGCTCTTAAATTTGCGCCAATTGCACTTGACGCAGGTAAAGCTTTTGCAACTGGAGCTGCATCTGCTGCTGGAACTACTGTGGGACAAAAAATATCTGATAAAATAAAAGGCGAACCTAAGAAGCAAGCCGCAATCAAACAAGTTATTTCAGAAATCGCACCAACAAAAGAAACCCAACGCGCGATGATAACAACAACAAAAAAACTTTTATCACCAAAAGGCGAGCAGATTATACAAAATTTAATATCTAAAGTAACAGCGCCGCAATAATTTTATATAACCTAATAAAATAAAAAAAATGTCTGTGAAAAATTATCTCGATTTTGCAGAAACTTATAACACGGACGACGCAGTAACAGAATTTGAGTATGTTGAATATCTTGATGAAAATTCTAACGAACCTAATAAAGCTGGTGTTAGAACATTTAATACACGAGACGAGGACATATTTCTACTGCCTCACAAAGCAATGTTAGAAGTTCGTGGTCGGATTATGACAACAGCTGATCCACCTGTCGCAATTGCAGCTAACTTAGAAGTAGCTCTTATAAACAATGGTTGGTGTTTGTTTAGAAGTGCTCGATATCAGCTGGCCAATCAAACTGTTGAAGATATTTCAAATCACTTACAAGTTGCAAGTACAGCCTTAAATATTATTTTGTTTTCCGACGATTACTCCAAATCAACTGCAACTAATATGATGTGGTTTAAAGATACTGGAGCTGGAGCAATAATTCCTGTGATAAATGAATTTATTTTAAGAACAGCATTAGTTCCTGGAGCTGATGCTGCTGCAGATGTTGTAATTGTGAGAGATTTTCTTATTGCAAATGCTGTCTATTTTGGTATAGCCGCACCAGCTGCAGCAGCTAATGCAGACGATACAAGAGTTTCGCTTATTGCTGCTTGTAATAATCTTGGTATGACACCGCCAGGAGAAGCCGCTGATGGTACTGCAATGTTAGCTATAGTTAATGGGGCAATTAGCGTTAGAAATAGACGTTACAATGAAGGTTATGCTAAGCGAAGAGAACTTGCAGCAGGATCACGTCAGATTACAATGATGTTGCCGCTAAGTACAATATTTGGCTTTTGCAGGGACTATAATAAAGTATTTCGTGGAGTTAAACATACGCTTATTTTAGATCGAGCAGAACAAAATAATTGTTTATTTCGACATGGCGGGGTTGATTTTCAATTTGTCATAAACAAACTTGCGCTGTGGATGCCACGAATAACTCCGTCAGTCACTAAAATGTTAGAATTAGATAGTATGCTGGAAAAACGCACGAATAAAATTCATTTTCAGCAACATAAAATATATCAAACAGCAGTTCCAAATACCACCGACTACACATGGCGAGTCACAACAACATCGAGTGAACAGTTACCGCGTCAGTTATTTGTTGTATTCCAGCAACAAGCTCGACGTAATAACCAACAACAAAATAATGCAATATTTGATAACGCTAATGTTAGACGAATATACGCTAGAATAAATTCAAAACAATATCCAGAACGAGCGATCGAATGTAATTTTGCAGATGACGCTAATAAAAACATTACTAGACCTTACATGAACCTTCTCGACTCAATGCAGAAATATCAAGATACTGGAGATGGAACTCAGATATCAGTAGAGGAATTTCGTACACTTTATCCGATATTTTACTTTGATGTTAGTAAACATAGCGAACGAGCTGTAGACAGCACAGCTGATATTGAAATAACTTGGACGCTGGAAGCCGCTCCAGCAGCGGCATTAAACGTATATGCATTAGTGTTAAGCGACAGATCTGTTACAATTGACTCCGTTGGAGGTAAAATGACAATACAAGTTTAATCTGTAATCGTTATATAAGATGACAAAATATATTATAAAAGAAATACATTTAACTGATGGCCAAGTTAAAAAATTAGCAACTGCTGTTGCGAAGCGGAGGCCGGTTTCATTGAAGGTCAACCCGAGTGCTTTGGGGACTTTAACAAAATTATTGCTAACCAAAAATCAAGCAAATAAATACGATCGCAAAAAACCTTTCGTTTTAAATTTAAGCGCTGCACAAATAACTGCGATGTCAAAACACGGCGGTTTCTTCGGTCCGGTACTATCAGTAATAGCCAAAACATTACTACCTAAAATTTTGCCAGTGTTAGGTACATTAGGGCTAGCAGCAGCCTCAGGAGCAGTATCTGGCGCATCAGAAAAGGCAGTTAAAGGTAGTGGTATAAAGAAAATTTTTGTCTAAAGATTAAATATAATGCCTAAACGAAAGACGACGCGAAAAAAGACAACGACGAAAAGAAAAACGACGACGAAAAAAAAGACACAAGGTGGATTTCTTCCAATAGCCCCATTACTGGCAGGATTAGCGGGAAGTCTACTGCCGGGTCTGTTAGGACGAGGACGAGGACTAATGCTGCCAGGAACAAGGAGATAAAGTCGCGGCCGACTTCGTCGCCTGCGTTAAGTAACTTTGATATACTTGAAGAACTTAAAGAAGTAAAAAACTTTCACGGAGTTTATTCCAAAGATGAACTTGCGGCAATTGCATCGTCAGCGACATCATCGCCGGGCTCTTGTGTGATAAATATGCAAGATTTTAATGACGGATCTGGTACACATTGGGTAGCTGTTTTTGATAACAATTATTTTGACTCGTTCGGAATTCCACCAAGTGACGCGGTAAAAAGATATATGAGTAAAAACAAAATAATAAATTATTCGTCTAATCAAATTCAACTAGTTGGAACTTCCGCTTGTGGATATTATTGCATAATGTTCATTAAACAGATGACCAAAAATCCAGATTTTTTAAAATTTATTTTGCAATTTGACAAACAACCCTCTCACGCTAATGATGAGATCGCGATTAATTTTGTATAAACTTCTTGATATAACAATGTCAACATATTGTCTCAAGTATAAAACTAAAACAGAAAATAAAGACAAAAAAACGGAAAAAACGAAGAATAATAGAATAATGCTGAAAAGTATTTGCGCAATTTGTGGAAAAAGAAAAAGTATGTTTTTGCCAGCAACAAAGTCCGGGGCGGGTTGTCCTGACGTTATTTTAGTAGACGACTAAATAAATAATGACGTGCAACTGCGACGCCGATAGAGATTTATGTCTCGAGCAAAATAAAATTGTTACATATTGCCAGAAATGCAATAACAGAGAAATAATTGGAACGGGTATAGATATACATAAATTAATTGGCAAACTGCCGAAACCGAAAGGTGGTTGGACACTGCCAGGCCATAAATATACTGGCCCGTGGAATCCGCTTGATGAGCAACTTGACGAAAATGATAATCCGCTGCCAGGACAAGAACCTTACAATCAAGTTGACGCAATAGCAATGCGTCATGATATCTGCTACAGAGATATTGATCTTCCTAGTGGCGAAACAAAACACAGCTGCGACAAAGTAATGTTAGACGAACTTCGCGAAATGAAACCAGAAAATATACGAGAGCGTGTTGACCGAGGACTGGTACAGGGTATTATTGGAGCAAAATATAAACTCGGACTCGGAGAGTCTGGACTAGGTAGAGACTTATATGATGACCCAGCGACAACATCGCTTGCAGTTGAACTACACAGACCTAAAAAAAAAAAGTTTCCGCGACGCAAGGTTGTAGCAAATGCCGTTGATGACATTTGGGCGATAGATTTAGTTGATATGTCAAATCTTGCTCAATTTAACGTTGGCGCTGATGGCGCTCCACGGAGATATCTTTTTAATGTTGTCGATGTTTTCAGTAAATATGCATTTAGTGTACCGGTTTCGGATAAAACAGGGACCTCAATGATTGACGCGCTAAAGCACATAATAACTACTACAGAAAGAAAGCCGAACAGAATCTGGACCGATCAAGGAGCAGACTTTTTTAACAAAAAGTTCGAGCAGTTTTTGGAACAAAATAACATTAAAAAATACGTTACTGGAAATGAGGGAAAAAGCGTCATTGTCGAGCGATTTAATCGCACGCTTAACGAAAAAATTCATAAGTATTTGACAGCTAAAAACACGAATAAATACATCGACAACTTACAGAAAATTGTTGACGAATATAATAACACGAAACACCGAACCACTAGAATGTCACCAAACGACGCGATTGCAAATCCAATACTAGCTAATGAAAACATGTACCGAAGACATAAATTTAAAGTTGGCGATAAAGTTAGAATTTCATTGACGAAAAAAACGTTTGAAAAGGGATTTACTCCGAACTGGAGCGAAGAAGTATTTGTTGTTGATAAAGTACTTTTAACAATACCAGTTACATATTCGTTGAAAGACTTATTAGGAGAACCTATAACTGGCAGTTTTTACGAACAAGAACTTCAGAAAACAGAACAAGATATATTTGTTATTGAAAAAGTTATTAGAAAGCGCGGCAACAAAAGTTTAGTTAAATGGCGCGGATATAGCGATAAATTTAATAGTTGGGTACCAACTCGGTCGATTGCATCGACTGCGATTGCATCGACTGAATAATATTATTATAAATTTGCTCGTATTTTATTAGTACTGACCTACATTTTACTGGTTTACATAAAGAAATTAAGTGTAATTTTCTCGCATCATCGACTGGCATTAAATTAAATATTTTAACAAAAATAAAATCGTATTTTATGTTTCTTTGTTGTCCCGGTACTTTTACGTTTAGAAAGGGCCTTATAAGTGCCAAAATATTTGGTGCTCGGCAACGTTAAAATTATATTTTAATATTTTTTTGGCAATGTGGTACTTAACATCATATCGACCAGTTGTTGGTCTACTTAAATGTTTTTTGCTAACAACAACATCATCTTCGTCATCGTCATAGTTATACAAAATGTCTTTTTCAGTATAATCAGCAAATCTATCGTCGGTGATATTTTTTAATGTGACATTAGGAACTGGAACAAAATCTTCCGAGTAAAGTTGAGCCAGTCTCTCGATTAAGCTCATTATGATAATAATCTTTTTATCTAATTAATATATAATATGGAAATAAAATATCATTGTCGAGTTAATATACTAAACAAAAATGAATTAGCCGAAGCAGTTTGAAATTGCTTGCTGGGATATAATTTTCATTTTGTTGACGTTATGATAACATTGGGCGAATCTGATAACTTTTTGTTAACAGCAGCGGATAAAATAAAACTTAATACAAATGCGATGATGACAATACGACTAAATCGCGATGACATAATGGAATTTGGTCATAATTGTCTTTCTCGTAATGATATAGAAAATATTATTTATTATCGTATCTAAAACTAAATCTGTCAAATGTCGTTATTGACGTTGCTGATTTTGTTATATTATCAGCTACGAATTTTACTGCTTGTGGATGAATTTTATGATATTTTCCAGCAGCTGTTATTGATTTAAATTTCATTTCTTCAGACGTTTCCAGATTTATCGAGATAATTGATTTAGAATATCTAACACCATCAGCATCTCCTCTTCTACTATTTTCTTGTTGTGTAACTAAATCTAAATTTTCTAGACGATTATCGGTTTTAATACCATTTTTATGGTCGATAACTAAACCATTAGGTATTAGTCCGTTAAAAGTTTCAAACGCAAAACGGTGATTATAGTAACCAACAAAGTCTGTTTTTGTTCCACGTACATTAGTACTAAGATATCCACTATTATGTAAATTTCCAATAACTTTTTTTGTTTTTATATTTCGAATAATTCCCTTATCATTTGCCTCATATAGATCAAATATTGGGTGATGTTGAAATTCATCTTGTAAGCCTAAATTTTCGATATTATCATCAGCAACTGCGCCATTTGCTCTATATACTCGCTGTCCTTCTGGAATATCACCGACAAACAAGGTATAAATAAAATCTTTTCTAAACATTTCAATTCTTCTTGTATCATTACCTTTCACTGAAATTAAGATACCAATCGGTGTTGGTACGCCAATAGCTTTTTCGGTTGCTATGTTGATAACAGAACCTAATGCATTTCCAGCATATAAGTTATACTTCGGATGTATATGATACATCTCTTGCTCTTCCGCTGTCAGTGGTAGATATCTCAAGATTTCTGTCATTATATATATATATATATATATATATATATATATATATATATATATAAATTTTTTTATATCTCTAATTAAAAAAATTAAAAAATTTCAATTAAATAAACAATATTACTATATACATATAATGTTGAAATTGCGAGACATTGCCAAAAAGAGCATTATCAAATCCGAAAAAATTGCTTCGTTATTTTCAGGCTATGATAACAGTTACAAACTCGACGATCAGACCATATTAGCTAATTTTAGCTCTACAAATTTATATCATCTTTTACAACCCGTTAAGCTCAAGAACTTGCGGCTCATAAAAGTATCAAACTCATAGTCCAATATCATACGATTTTATCAAAGTTACACGCAGTCGAAGATGTACTTGACGTAATTTTTGAAACAAAAAGTTTTGAGAGCGAAATCTCGGAGCCCTATTTAACAGCTAAATCGAGGAAGATATTAACTGGAACAAACATTGCCATGGTCGCCGATGAAATACATCAAGAAATAAACAAAAAACTAGAAGAATTTACTTCGTCAGGGTCAGGTTGGAAATTCGAAATGATAAAAGCAGTTTTATTTCACACAGCAAAATATAACGTACTTCGCGGTAATTTGTACATCGATCTTCCTCAAAAAATTAAGAACAAAAAGTGCTGTATAAATGTCAAAACAACGATGACAAATGTTTCCAGTGGTCTATTCTTTCCGCAATGTTTCCCAAAGAACAAAATTCCGATCGCGTCAACAAGTATTTTCCGCACAAGAACGAACTCAATTTTGATGGCATCAACTTTCCAGTAGCAGAAAATCATATACCAAAGTTCGAAAAACAAAACGGTATCTCAGTAAATGTTTTCGGACTAGACGAGAAGGAAGATGTTTACCCTAGATATATCTCAGAAAATGCTTCGCAAAAGACAATAAATTTATTATTTTTTCAGGGACATTACTGTTGGATAAAAAACTTTAACGGATTAGTTGGCAGACAGTACAGTAAAAACAAAAACAAGAAATATTTCTGTTATAGATGTCTGCACGGTTTTTCTAGCAATGAAAGACTGCAGGAGCATCTCAAATACTGCGTCAACGTTCAAAAAATAACTATGCCTAGCGAAAAAGAAAAAATATTAAAATTTAAAAATTATAATCATAAACTAAGTATTCCTTTTGTTATTTACGCCGATTTCGAGTGTCTACTCGTTCCCGTAGCTGGAGCAGAAAATAATCCGAACAAATCAAGTACCAGAAAAATACAACAGCATATTCCTTGCGGTGTAGCTTATAAAGTAGTTTGTTGCGCCAGCGATAAATTTTCATCTCCGATAAGGTTATATAGAGGTGAAAATCCTGCCGTGTGGTTACTAAAAAATTTAATAGACGAAGTTAATACAATTTCTAACAGATTACTTAGAACAGCTCCGATCAGAATAACGTCTAAACAACAACTCGACTTTGATGAGGCAGTTAATTGTCATATTTGCGAACAGTTGCTGGGGGACTCCAAGGTGCGAGATCACTGTCATTTGACCGGCCAATATCGCGGAGCAGCTCATAACAGTTGCAATTTGAAATTTCATGCTCCAGATTTTATTCCCGTAGTTTTACATAACTTTCGTGGCTATGACAGTCACATAATTGTAGAAGCTTTTGGTGATGAAAACATTAAAGCTAAACTAAAATTGAATAACGTGATAAAATGTATTCCAAATAATTTTGAAAAGTATATGTCGGTGACCCTCGGCAAATTACGCTTTATCGACAGCATGCAATTTATGGCAGCATCATTAGACGAGCTCGTTAAAGGCTGCAGTAATTTCAATAATCTGCGAAGCTGCTTCGGTGAAAACTATGTCGATCTGACAAAAAAAGGTATCTTTCCTTATGAATATCTCGACGATTGGAGCAGATTTAATGAAACTTCTCTACCTAGCAAAGATAAATTTTACTCGCAGCTCAAGAATGAAAACATCAGCGACGACGAGTATAAATATGCACAAGATATGTGGAATAAATTTGCTTGTAAAACATTTGGCGATTATCACGATTTATATCTAAAAACGGATGTATTATTGCTAGCAGATGTTTTCGAAAATTTTCGTCAGGTTAGTCATGCAAATTACGGATTAGACCCCTGTTGGTATTATTCTGCTCCGGGGCTGTCTTGGGACGCTCTACTAAAAACTAGCAAAATAGAATTAGATCTCTTAACAGATGTCGATATGTTTAACTTTATTGAAAAAGGCATCAGAGGCGGAATTAGCGTCATAACAAAAAAATATGCAGCGGCTAATAATACATATTTGAAAAGTTATGATAAAAATCGTCCGTCGAGTTACATTATTTATTTAGATTGTGTGAATTTGTACGGGTGGAGCCATGTCACAGCCAATGCCTTGCGGTGGGTTTCATTGGATAACTTCAAACCAATTTCTTAAAGAAACTGAAAAAAATCTTCCGAAAGATATTTCATACTTTGTTGAAGTTGATCTAGACTATCCCAGTTCGTTACACGATCTACATAACGACTATCCGTTTTGCGCAGAGTCGATGATGATTGATTACAGTTTATTATCGCCTGAACAACGAGCAATGACAACGGCAAAATGTTCTATCGTTAACAAGCTAGTTCCAAATTTGTTAGATAAAAGAAATTACGTCATGCATTACAAAAATCTAAAGCAAGCAGTAGATGCTGGACTAATTCTGAGAAAAGTCCATCGCGTGTTAAAGTTTAATCAGTCGCGGTGGATGGCGGATTATATTGACCTAAATACAAAACGTCGTGCCGTGGCTAAAACCGAATTTGAGAAAAACTTTTTCAAGTTAATGAACAACTCAGTGTTTGGTAAGACTATGGAAAATATACGCAGGAGAGTTTCGATTGAGATCGTTAATGATATCAATCGCAGAAATAAATTAGTTAGCGACGATGGTTTTGTTAGTATGAAAATATTTATTGAAAATCTTGCCGCAATACAACGACGAAAGACAAATTTAAAGTTAAATAAGCCAATCTATGTTGGTGCAGCTGTACTTGATATATCAAAGTGGCTGATGTACGATTTTCATTATAATTTTACCAAAAAAATGTGGCCAGATTCGGAGTTGCTATTTACTGATACTGACTCTCTAGTATATAATATAAAATGTGATAATGTCTATCAGGATATTTACGATAATAAAGATTTGTTCGATTTATCAGATTATCCAACTTGTAGTGAATTTCATGATAATTCTAACAAGAAAGTTATTGGAAAAATGAAAGATGAGTTTATGTTTGTACCTGTGAGAGAGTTTGTTGGACTAAGAAGCAAAATGTATGCTGTCATATTAGATGACAATAAACTGACCAAGAAAGCTAAAGGTATCCGTCGCGGATATGTGAAAAAGATGATGCATTTTGAGGATTTCAAAGCTGCTCTTAACAATAGCGTCGGTTTTATTAAAACCAATGTAATTAGGACTAATTATCATAAGCTTGAAACGAATACAATTATAAAACGTGGACTAAGTAATTTCGATGATAAAAGGTATTGCAAAGACGGAATCAATACTCTCGCGCTTGGACATTATTTAAGTAATATTGTCTAAGCATCAGAAATAATGTTTGAAAATTTAACATTAGCCGATGGAGTTAATAGCAAAATAAAAAAATAATGGTCAATAGCCAACAATTATCATTTGAATTTAATGATGAAATTTCAGGTATTTGTTTTGGTAAACTTGACAGAATCAAACTATCCCTTATTAGATCAGATGACAGCAAATACTTTAGTTATCTCGAAAGTTTACGAGACGAGCTTACATTGAAATATGATAATTTACACAGTCCAATCAGCCAACAAGAATACACAAAAATCAACATAGACTTAGATAGGTCAAAGGTTTTTGCAAAAGGTAGTAAGTATCTTCTCAGTAAGATAGCGATGAAAGAATTATTTGAGTGTCGTCGTAAAGTATCTGGTAGAGTTAAATTCTCGTTATATAATCATGATAGCACATATTACTTGATAGCGAGTGTGGAAATACTATCCGTTGGTCAAGAAATATAACTATATCTGTGTTTTAATACTGTTCCAGCTAAGTTTTGTAGTAATCGAACATAGCATATATGTGTGTGATTTAGATTTTAACGTTGCTTTTACACTGTATTTTTTTTTTTGGCTATGACAATCAGTGAGTTTATCTCAAATTTTTGTTTATATCAGAGTTAATTCACTGTATTTTGATTTAGAAATTGATCAGATTTGACTATGATATCAGATGATTAAGCGAGACAACTCTGTCAAGCATAGCTTAGTGACAAACAGTTGTGTTTGTTGTGCTAGGTTAATGTTATGCATAACATACAAACATACAGACATACATACAGACAGACAGACATACATACAGACAGACGTACATATAGACAGACCCAAGTTCTATCACAATTACAGCTGAAAACGTAACTATATATTATTCTGACTCTAAACAAGACATGTACTTAACTTCAAGTTATTTTTAGACAGCATTATATAGCATGCGGATCTATAAACTTATCGATTATCTTAGTGTCTCTTAGCAACGGTTTACGAATATACAAACTTTTAACTCGGTAGAAATGCGGGTTTTATATATCCTATAGATTTCTCCAATGTATTTGGAAATTGAAATATTTTCACTTACCTTCGTCGTCAACGTAATACTGTAGTAGATATGATCACAAAGGAAAATTCTAACTGCCTTTATAGTGTCCAGACGGAATTTCTATACTGTCATAGGCCCATACAAAATTCCCATAATAACTAAATCAAGGTTAAAGACGGGGAATTTCCTAAAATGACGTCAAAATCAGGTTAAAAATAGGGGATTTCCAATGGATTTTTTGGAATATAACGCCAAAATAAGGTCAATTTGCAAAGATTTTCCTAAAATATAACGCCCACTCCAAATCAAAGTCAAAGTCAAAGATAAGGAATTTCTAATGGATTTTTTAGAATATAACGCCAAAATCAGGTCAATTTGCAATAGATTTTCCTAAAATATAACGCCCACTCCAAATCAAAGTCAAAGAAAAGGAATTTCCAATGGTTTTTTCTTAAAACGCCTACTGAAATCAAGGTCATGAAATAGATTTCCCCAAAATAACGATATATAAAACACAGTTAGAATTTTATTCGTGGTCATTTCTGTTATAGGATTATACGTGAACAGAGGTAAGTGAAAATATTTTTGACAAAATGTTACTATAGAAAGTTTTGGATGGGTATGGGATCCTGGATAGTGGAATCTTGTTTACATATAGCTTTAGAAATATCCTTATCAAATAATATATCAACCATGTTATCGATAAATGTCATCACATCATCTGCCCAACCCGTTATTCTCATATCATTTTCAGTCGCGAATAACCATACTGACCCATATTTCGGCAATATATGATAGCCTACTTTTTTAATACAATCGCTTATTATTTTAGGTTTTATACCAGTATATGCTGACGCTGCTTTGATCGAATTAAATCTTTTACAAAATCTATTTGTTAGATCAAATCCAACATGTCTTATTGATGGTTTATAATAAGACGTTATATATATAATATTTCATTCGTTTAATATAACATTTTGACTAATAAGTACATAGTAGTAGAGATAGATGATGCATCCTATCTCAGAGACCCTCCCTGCCCACAAAGCATATTTTTGTCAGAAAATGTGTTATCGTGTAAAAGTCATCATTGTGAGCTAACAAAGGCTGCTGACAAAGATGTTAACGTAGAACGCTTTGGGGGGCAGGGGGGTCTCTGAGAGAGGATCATCATCTATCTTTACTACTCACCAAGCATTCAGAAGAACCCAACATAGCTGTACGTAGCCTGTCAAGAATTACTTGGCTTGCATCAGTCGAAAGACAAATCTTTCACATTAATCAGTACTCAAATTCATTGTAGAGCCAGTTTTGTGGGATGATAAGAAAAAAAAAATCATTGTCGTGTAAGAGCATGTGTTATAATGCCTAAAGAACAATACATAACAAATTACACAAGCAGCAGGGAGGGTGAACCCTACAACTTTGTAGAGACCTTATTTTTGAAATTTAAGGGTTCCTACGAAGGCTGAAAAAAAAGTTTTTGCCTTAACAGTAAAAACTTCTCTAATTGACCAGATTTTTTCCGATTTTTTCACGTGCTGGTCACTACGCGTATGTCGTTCACCCTTCCTGCTGCTATGGTTTTTATCCAAAAATTGTATCAAGTCCGTTACGATATCTTGACCTCGGATCATGTAAATTTATTGTTACAAAACCAAAAGGAGCAGCTTGTGCTTTTGAAAAGAAATTTTTAAATTTGTTCATATCCATGTCCCCAGAACACCAAGTATAATAAATATTTTGCAGCGTATGATTATCAACTCCGTTGAACACAACTAAAATGTTACAGTTATCCCTGATCACTTTTGAAATTTGTGTATAACGCTGTGTAACATAAATCACGTCTGTGTTTTTGTGACGGCCTCGTGAAAATATCCGAGCTGGATTGGATTGTTTGTCCAGCATGACATCATCGTATACCACGAGGTTATTAATGAATCCATCCAGATCATCTACAGATGGTGCTGCATCAATATCAGTAATAAAGTCTATGACTTCACTGTCTTCATGCAACAATTTTGCGTTTTCATTAAAATCTTTAAGTACTTCGTAACATCGCTGATCATCTACAGATGGCGCTATCAAATATAATTTATCCCATTTCAGCCATCTCATTATGAGATTGAGCAATAATTGCGTTTTTCCACTTCCAGATGGGCCTATTATAATCATTCTGATAGAATTTGGTAGCGCCGGGTGATGTTTTACTGGCTCTTGTTTTCGTGCCGCTGAAAAGTCAATTATATCCATATAATAAATAATATGAGTCTATATTGTGTTCGATGCAGAGCACCTACACATACTGCTGAATTAACGACAATAACAACAAAAAATAAAAGACGCGCACTTACAGGTAAGTGTGTGAAATGTGGCACCAAGAAATATAAATTTATTTCATCAAAGACAGGTGGGGGGATATTGCTGCTTCGTTAGGAAAATTACCAGGAACTCCATGGGCTAAATACCCCGGTGAGAAACATTTACCCGGATATAATTATTGTGGTCCAGGAACTCGACTTGATATCCGACTTGACGAACGAGATCAACCAAAACCAGGAGAGTATCCAGTAAATAAGATTGATCAAACATGTCACATTCATGATGTTGCTTATAAAAGTCCAGATTTGCAACAACGACATCTCGCAGATGTGAAATTGATTCACGCATTAAATTCTATACCTAATAAATCTCTCAGAGAAAAACTCGCTAGTTTTCTAGTAAAAACAGCTATGAAAGGTAAACTAGTGCTAGGGGCTGGCAATTAATTATATAACTATCATAATGGAATCTGTTTATTATTCCCCGAGAGGATATTGGAGAGGTAAAGCAGCGATTAGTAAACTCGCCGAAGCAGCAAAAGTTTCACGTGATGTTGCTGCATCATGGTTAGCACGACAGGCAATATGGCAAATCTTCCTGAGTCCACCTAAAAGAATTCAGTACGCGCATTTCGATGTTAGCGTTCCTAATGAAGTTCATCAAGCAGATATACTGTTTTTACCACACGATACCATTAAAACACGTGGACGAAAATCACGCACGTACAAATACGCATTAACTGTCGTTGACATTGCGAGAAAAATGACCAAAAATGAAAAATGACCAAAAATCAGTGAAAATCAGTCAGATTTTGACAAATTCTGAGGGTGAAACCCCCAGGAAGGTTAACGGGAATTAACATTAGGTTTTAAATTTATCGATGAAAAACTGGTTTTTTCCGGATTTTCATCGTAATTCGCTAGCAAAAAACTACACAATACGAGCAAAAGAACTGGAAAAAACCAGTTTTTGATCAACAAATTTAAAACTTAATGTTAATTCCCGTTAACCTTCCTGGGGTTTTGACCCAACGAAAACTAGCAAACTCAACGAAAAACTTTACACAACGGGTAATATTGTACTTGATACCTACTGAAACATAATGATTGGGATACAATATATCCACGTGTGTAGGTTGCATTATACTAAGCAGAATGTTAATTTTCCCAAGGATTTTGTTTAGCTATTATCACAGTCAATGGTCCATCATTATCGCTGTTATTTTCACTCGTATTTTCACTCGTATTTTCACAATGCTCTCTTAACTGTCTTAAACGAAAGTTCATAATCTTTTTCTGTTCGTATCCATGAGATAATTCTAGCTTGATTTTGTCAACAGCGTTTGAGAGAGGCACAAACAATTTTACCTGATCATCAGTGATAGTTGCCAGTGACTTTAACATTCCTTGTTGGATAATTTTCATAAATTTATAATCAGCGGATAGCGTGAATCTGTTCTCGTTCTTTCGTTGTTGTAATGAGTCAAAATCACATAGAATCTTTTCAGCATTAAGATTGTCAGATACATTGATACCGTTATGTTGTAATTTTTTAATCGCAGAAACAATGACATTGATATTTTCAAAATTCATTATATAATAAGTGTATATTTAATATAAAAATAAACAAAAATATACAGCGCGGGGTGACATTCGGTCTACCATTCCATAGTTGTATCAGATAAACCTAATGAGGTTCCGAATCTTTGTTTAGACATTTACCCCCAAGAGAACCCCTAAATATCCGAAACCGAAACTTTAGAGGCTCAGAGGGCTGTCTGTACGTGTTATTTGTTTACCCCCGAAAGAATTCCTAAATATCCGTAACCGAAACTCTAGGAACTCAGAGGGTTGTTTATACACGTGTAGGTCTTATTTTAGTGACCAATCAGATTCTGTTTATTGCCTTACAAGAATTCCTAGATATTCGTAACCGAAACTCTAGGAACTCAAAGGCTGATTGGTCTTTGTGACCTGGAATCTCATTAGGTTTATTTTTAGTTTTGCGATTGTGTCATTTGGAATGGCCCTTGTGTGGGGTACCCCTTTAGTGAAGTCACAAGGTCACGACCTCATATCACCCCCCGCTGTATATTTTTGATGAGATGATATGATGATGATGATGATGATGATATGATGAAATGCCGTCTTCACGCCAGCACACCAACCCATAATGATCAACCAATGGGTGATTCACAAAAGTGAATCCACCACGTGTTGACGTAGTGGATTGGTGTACTCTGAAGACGGGGGGGGGGGCTGGAGCCCCCAATAAATTATAAATCTTTGCCTAAAATCGCCTTCCGCAGACATATGTCTTTCTCGGGTTTCGAACCATGACCCTCCGGATGAGAGTTTCTACGCGCTATCAATTGAGCTATCGGACCTTGTTATAAATACATACTGAAAAAGTTAGTATGTGTTTACCAATAACCTATTTCCTAAAAACTACAGTGTTCTTAACAAAAACCACAGTTTTCTGTGTAAAATGGGATTTTATATTTCTAATTTCCAAAAAATATATATAATTCTGCATTAACACTGAGTCTATGCGTAAGCCGTAACCAAGGATTTGATTTAGTCATAGCGTATTCTTAAAATAACTTTACGCAGTAATCGGCCACACAGATACAGGCAATATAGCCGTTATGGAATAATCAATATGCAGCCGCAGCCTTCTAGACAATAGATTTCGATTGCGCACTATGAGAAATCTTGTGCGCGGATTTTATGTAAACAAAGAATACAGTATTATTACTTTGTCAGTTACTGGTTGCCACATAGGGAAGTTGCCGATTAGCATTGAATGAGACGGCAGGCAAGGTTATATTGACAAGTATATGCTATGATGTATTGTATACCAACCATTATGTATCATAGACAAACACTATGCATCCGGATATTTTTTTTTTTTTTTTTTGTTATGATAACGCATTATGATTTCACATACAGATTTATATTTAGTTCTTCATTTCTTGTGTCCAGAATGCGATTGCTTTGGTCTGTAAGTTTAAAGTGTATCCTTGATAATAACGGATTATGAACACGCAGGTACACCGGGTTAATTGGCTCTGATACAATTAACCAACCTGGTGGGGCTAATGGGCTAAAACTGTATAATATGTACCCTTGCTGGGCCTGGTTAGACTTAGAAAGATCTACCTGATAGCTACCTTCAATAACATCGCATACCAGATTGACTGCAATAACTGATGTTATGTTTACAATGCCTGGCGATATATGACGTCCGGCACCAAAAGGGTTGTTATTGTGTTTTAGTATAACCGGTGGTGGGGCTATTTTTCTCCATGATTCAATTACTCCGGGATAATATTCTTCAATAAGATCACTTAATGATTTCTTCATTTCAGCGTTATTTAAATCTGGTATAATAAATGTTTGTAATTCCACTTCTTTTATTTTATACCGATTAAAAAATAAATAATTCGTTTTTAGATTTGCGTTTTCATTTCTAATAAAATCAGTTGCAGCGTTTATAATACTTCGATTGGCAATGTACAAATCGAATAAGATACCATTTAAGTGTTTTATTGACTCGATTATTTGCTGCTTTACATTGTCATCATAATGTTGTGATAATGAAATAAGTAAATTTCTTAAATCATTAAACGTTTTATCGTATTCAGGCTTAAGAGTATTTAAAAATTCTTTAAAAAATTCTTCATCAACAATCTCTCTATCACGCGCCCCTGGCGTCCTGATAACAGTAATTACTGATCTATTTATCTTGGGGATCCTTTTACCGTCAAAATCGGTAAAGTAATATCTATCGTCGTTTGGAAGTCCAAATTTTATATGATTCCATGGTTGTTTTTCTCGATATTCTGGATTTTTAATGAATTTTTCTTCACTCGTTTTAAATTCATTTTTAGTTGGTTCTGAAACTCCATTATAAATAGGTGCAACTTCAGGCCATCCTAACACGGATCTAATCGAACTTTGATAAATATCTACGAGGTAATCAGGAGAATTTATTTCAATAACCGCTGATAGTGTTGGTTCGTAAGCAGTAATCGCTATTTTGGATTCTTCCCCTGTGATAGATTTAATTCTGCGTTGGAACTCATCATTAATCTCGTCTATTTGATAACTGCCCGTTGTAATTCCAACAACTTGCCAATCAGGACTACCGTCAGGTTTATTCTTATTCGCAAATACCAGTGAATTATTTGCTGGTTGTCCACCAAACGGTTTTGACCTAATATTAGGCCAGCTATGATAAACTCGAAGCTGCGCTAGCGCTATTTCCTTTGCTGGAATTGCGGTTGGAAAATTAACGCTAAATTCAGGATTGGTTGAACTTAATGATATCATAGTAGTTTTTGACGGCGTTGTATTAGCTACTATCTGCTGAAGTAATTCTATCGATGACATTATTTAAAATACTCCGTATTTAATAGAGCGGAAATTCAACCCTCCACTTTATCATCCACTTTGAATGCCAGATGATAAGTTTCCATTATCGTTGCGAACTCCTCATCAGATATTTTACCATCACTGAGATACAAGGAAAGATACGAGCATAATTTAGAATAAGATGATGTTGCTGTGTGCAATTTCATTATGTACTCGTTTAGTTTATCATTTGTACACGTAGATATTTTCTTAGCGATAATACTGAAAATACCTCCGCATGTTGTTGCCGTTGAAACTATAATTGTTACAACTGCAGGCGCTGTCATCGTTA